>JAVFBW010133351.1:0-13574 GCA_034783835.1 Mopalia ciliata
GCCCAAAGGTGAGAATACAAAATAGTTAATGGGTGACTCAGCAATTAACATATTGGATATGTCTTTTGAGCCACCTGTGTACAATATTATTATTGGTGGTGGGATTTGTGTCTTTGGGAAGGTGGGTGAATCATCAGTTATTACTGCAGCAGGTCGACTTAAACACATGGTGCACGTTGCTGGTTTCTCGCGCTCTTGGGGCTTCTTGTGTATATTTCCCGCTTCGTTTTCCATTTAAACAAGTACACTTTGATGGCTAAATTGAAACACCAAACACATTATAAATTCTTGGTTAGTGGAATTCAAGACATACACGCTATTGCATGACAACGGCAATAATAAACAACCAGCGTGTGACATAAATGATAAAATATATTTCGAAGATGTACGTGTCTCTTTAATTACCAAGAACGCCGTTTGTATTGTGCTGAGTTGAAAGGCCCAGGGCCTAAATGCTTTGGAGCAATTGAATAGTCACAATCAAGAAGGTTGAAGTCATCCACACCACGTAATCTGGTAAACGATGTTATTATCCGTCTACCAAATTCGTTGTGTTCTGATTGGTCCATTTGCAGCGTGTAAAAACTAGTGCACCACATGAGTTTTTTTCTCACGTCACAAAATTACACAGGTCATATCAAAACAAACATGGCCGCCCCGAGCTGAAATTTAATTTTTAAAAAATACATAAAACTTATTGTAGAAATCGATTTCTGGTTGACACACACATAGATCATAACAGATATGCTTTGTAATTGTTGCATTTGAATGACCTTGGGGACCATATGCGTTTTTCTATGTTTTGCGATACGTTTCGACGCTTTGCTGCGATAATCTTGTTCGTCTAAATCAAACATTTTTCGATGTCAATGGATTTTTTTTTCTTTAAATATGTAAATATGTAAAATAACACGGTCTTCACGTGACTGGTAGTTTAGAAAATTTCCTTAAGATTCGGAGAGATTATTACATGCCAAATTGCCTTAAGATCAACCAGGAGTGGAGATGTTACATACCTAATTTCATAATGAAAAGGGGTATGCAACTGAAGAAAAATGCACAAGGAGAGGATATTTACCAAATCGTACAAAGATAAACGAGAAGCGGATGTCTACCAAATGTTACAAAGGTACACGATGGTCGGATGTATACCAAATGTTACTAAGGTACACTATGATCGGATGTATACCAAATGTTACTAAGGTACACTATGGTCGGATGTATACCAAATGTTACTAAGGTACACTATGTTCGGATGTATACCAAATGTTACTAAGGTACACGATGGTCGGATGTATACCAAATGTTACTAAAGTACACGATGGTCGGATGTATACCAAATGTTACTAAGGTACACGATGGTCGGATGTATACCAAATGGTACAAAGGTACACGATGATCGGATGTATACCAAATGTTACAAAGGTACACGATGATCGGATGTATACCAAATGTTACTAAGGTACACGATGGTCGGATGTATACCAAATGTTACTAAGGTACACGATGGTCGGATGTATACCAAATGTTAGAAAGATACTCGAGGAGCGGATGGACGTCTAACAAATCGTACACAGATACACAAGGAATGGTTAGTAACTAAATTTTATAAAGATACACGAGGAGCGTATATCTTTCAAATTTCAGAGAAAAAAAAGCCTAGGAGCGGATGTTTACAAAATGTAACAAAGATACACAGGAGCGGATGTCTATCCAATCTTTACAACGATACACGAGCAGCGGCTGTGTACCAACTTTTGTAAAGATTCACGGCAGCGGCTGGGTACCAAATTTAACAAAGATATACAACCTTTAATAAGCAGAATGTGTAGTTGCTGCATCAAGGTGAAAAATGGGAAAATGTTTTTCTTAATTGTTTGTTTGTTTGTCCGTTTGCTTATCGCACTTATGAAACCATAAAAGCTTATTTCTCTGTTGGAACCACTCATTTGTTGATTTGTTGAGACCCTGAAGCTGAGGGATCCAATGGAACTGTATATACACATTTTGAACTAATTATAACCAATAAATCTATCCAATATATATTATTTCTTCAATATTAAACAGGCTAATCTTCGTGGTCAGCAGGGAGCTTCCGTCTCGCGGGATAATCTCCTACACCTTGTTAATGTCTTGGGAATGTTCAAGGGAAAACTAAATTAAGGCTCAAATTTACCCGTTTAACTTTTTTTGCTAACATATAGTCTGGAAACTTAATTTTAAATCGAAGCGATACTTTTTTTTTTCTTTGTTAATTGTGAGCCTAAGGAGTCCAGACCTTAAATAACCGCTTACGTCGTAGTGGATCTGTATAGAACCATCATCTTTTGTGACGAACTCTCAACAAACCAGTGTTTCTCAGAGTGTATGTTCCACAATGATGATAATAATAATAATAATAAAAATATGAAATAATAATATTAATCATAAGTTCTTACCTGCCATAGTTTTTACTAATCGCCAGTTTTCTTCCATTTTGTCGAAATATAACGTGTTCAATTGTGACACACAATTTAGCTCTCTGCACTATTGTGTTCTTTTTTTTGTAGTCACATTAAATAAATCGGTCGAGACTAACATCTACAGACTAATATCTACGTTTTTAAAGTTAATTGGAAGTGTCATACATATATCCCCTTTGACAAATTAATTTAAATTATACAAAAAAACTTTTATTTTCTCATCTAATTTCTTTGTTGATGACATTTTGAGCGGAAAACAAATTGAACGACTTATAAAAAATATAACTTTTATTATTGTGATGGTAATTTTATTTAAATTGAGGGGAAAAAAATTGAAGGCCAACGAACACCACAGGCTGTTCATCAAGCCTAACGTTCCGATTTTGAACACTTGGTCAACTATAGCATTTTTTGAACCCATATACGAACCTAATGTACCGTTTACAGTTCCGCGTGTTGACCATCAGGTATATGTGTAGTCACACCCGACAATCATGGGGTTGGTTTTTGCGAGGTTTCGCCCCGGTTTTCCGCCCGAGCAGTGTGAAGTGAACCTTCGTTCATTACGTTCTTATCGCGGTCTTGTATATGTTTCCCGCATCGATTTTCAATTCGCGGTTTATCGCGCTATTGCCGCGTTCTTATGTTTATTCCCAGCTTTGTTTGACAGTTACGTTCAACTTAAGCTAAGATCGCTTTGTAAAACGGCCCTAGGCTTCAAAGTCTAATAAACTAATTTATAAATATACGCGCTCAATCACCATGCCAACTACACAAGCGAACTACAAGACTGTGACAAACAACAATACAGATTGTTTTCAAAGCATTATGCTTGTCCGTAAAATTACCCACAAAGCAATTTGTATTATGTTGAAAGAATTTTGATGCGACAACGGGCTTATCACAACAGGAAGACAGAGACAAAAATGTAATAGATGTATTGCATCAGAATCTTTATTTATAGCTTGCCTTAAATCTTATTTGTTGTAATAACTCCAAAACAAATAAATGAAGTTCGCAGGTCACAACATATTTGAAAATTGCACGTTTTCTTATCTTTTATTATGAACGTCATTGTTAGACTACACATATACTTTCTATCACCCTTTTAGAGTTAGTAATTTAATTTCAAATTTCATTCATCCATTTTTACCCTTGAGTACGACGTTAAACACCAATCAAACATACATTCATCCATTT
The DNA here is from genome assembly GCA_034783835.1 of Mopalia ciliata. Lineage (NCBI taxonomy): Eukaryota > Metazoa > Mollusca > Polyplacophora > Chitonida > Mopaliidae > Mopalia > Mopalia ciliata. The sequence continues at coordinate 3,663 of JAVFBW010133351.1, forward strand.
CCCCTGGCAAGCTTAACAATGTTTTGTCAAATATTTACTCCACGATTAGACTTATGTTTGTATATATCTGCAGCGCTATCCCCGTCTGCATACACTCTTAGAACAATATAGCTCTATAATGGAACCCTTTAAGGTTCTTCAGTTATGGCTATGGTGGAGCCCTGTATGGTTCTGTATTGATCCCTCACATCACGTGTTCCATGTATTTCTCCCTATCTTATTAAATCAAAGAACAGATTGTGTCCTTATGGTTCCATTTAGAACCATCAACTTTTATTAAGAACCCTGAAACAGAGTGTACTTCAGTTTATCGATCAAAGGTGAATATTTGCCATCTTTTTGTTTTATTTCTTGTTCATTACAGATATCCATTCAGATAAGGTTTAACATTCGACATTTTGTACAAACTTTTTCCAGTGCCACAGCAGCCCACAGTCGTAGCTTAGCGATCAGCATATCTGCCTACAATTCCTACTTCGATGAACCGTCCACGGTTCGAGTCCACCAGGTATACGAGTGAGACACACGATGTGGCGGCAGCAATCGCGATGGGGTTTTACGAGGTTTCTGAACGGTTTATTTCCGTATTTAAGCAAGAAACAGTGTGGTTTGGATAATCCGCCGTAATATGAGTGAAATACACTTGAGTACGACGTTAAACCCCAATCGATCACCCAAACAAACAAACAAACAAGCCCAATTTAATTGGCGACCAAGGTGTGTCATCAGAGCAGATAACACTTTGATTTTGACCTAACATAATAGATAACCTTTCTTAACGTTGAGTACAGATACAATTTTGGTCTGATTTTCGTCTGATTAGGAAAATCGGTACTATACATCGACAGAATGTTATCCAATCGGCTATCAACTCGTTCGAAAATGTGTTGGAATTTGAAGCCCTGTGAACTTTCACAAAATAATGGTTCTTTGAGAGTGCTTGAGATGAACCAATGCATAGAGGTATCCCCAAATAGGTTTTACATCGGATTGGAAGTAACTGAATTACAAAGAAAATACTATAAACTATCTGCAAAATAAATCGTGTATTTTTCAGATGTTTAGAATTTGTTTTATTCACTTACAAACTTGCGACTGTTCATACAAGTCACCGGAGATACACGAATGATGGCTAGATCAGGAAATTCAAAATGGCGGCAGGCAACTTTATCGAATGTTCTTTAACGAACACTTCTTCCAATAGCCCGTCCCCGTGAGGTTTCTATAGATACCAGTCACTTGGTGAATCCCCTGGCGACGTCCCCCGAGAATCACTGAGCTGATCATCCTTAATAAAAGCCAGATATTCCAATTTCTCTACAAGTACGCGGAATTTTTAAATGAAACAAGTTGCAAATAGTTATGTGAATAGTGGACTATTTTTTTTATACGTTTTCTAGGTATCAACCATTTGGGAATACCTTAAAACGGTTCCGTTTGGCAATTTATTTCTAATGGTGTGTGATATTATGTATTATAAACGCCATCTATTACATAAACCTACATAATGGATTCACCATTATCAACTGCTACTGAAATAAGCTACGCTTTGCTCCTCGTGTTAGAGAGGTTTTCAAGCAGCTGACACTGACTGTTACTTCCGCTGAGAGAAACTGTCAGATTTCATTTTCTTTTGTAAACCTTCGAATCTGTGATACAAACTCATGGTCATTTAATGAAAGGAAAGAACATTTCTCTTCATTTAAAAAGTGAAGATGAATAGAATGCTTTTTGAAACAACGGGAAATTTGTTTTACTCACGAAGCCCAAAGACCGTCAAGATGTATTATGGAATTTGAATTCGAAACACAAAGGTATATGTAAATTGAAATGATGACTTTTCAGGGTGCTGTCAAGGATGTGGCTATGGGTGGTGTGGTCATGGGTGTGGCCATGGGTGATGTGGTCAAGGGAGTGTTCATGGGTGTGGTTAAGGGTGTGGTCATGGGTGTGGATGTCATGGGTGTAGTGGTCATGGGTGTGGTGGTCATGGTATGGTCTTGAGTGTGGTCGTGGGTGTGGTCATGGGTGAGGTCGTCGTTGTGGTCATGGGTGTGGTCATGGGTGTGGTCATGGCTTCGGCGGTCATGGGTGTGGTCATTGGTGTGGTCAAAAGTGTGATGGTCATGGGTGTGGTCATGGGTTTGGTGGCCAAGGGTGTGGCTATGGGTGTTAAGGGTGTTGTTATGGGGGTGGTGGTCATGGGTATCGTGGTCATGGGTGTGGTCATGTGTATGATCATGGGTGTGGTGGACACGGGTGTGGTCATTGGTGTGTTGTCATCATTGTTTTGATCATGGGTGTGGTCAAGGGTGGGGTGATCATGGATGTGGTCATTGGTGTGGTGGTCATATATGTGGTCAAAGGTGTGGTCATGGGTGTCAGCTTGATGACTTAACTACGTCGAAAAGCGGCGGTTTATACGATACGGTTTGTAAAGTGAACTTGTGAACACACTATAAATACGATAAGGTGTAAAGCGAAGTTACATTTTCAGTTGTTCGAAAAAAAGGGAAAGGAGGCCTATGTCGGAGTTTATGTGACCCGGATATTACGAGAATAGCTCTTATTTGTAGAATAATTAGTGGAATGTGGTGGGTCGACAATGTATTTTCCCAGAGAATGCTGCTGTGGGTTTCAACAGGATAATGACCTTATAGTACAAGATAAGTGATTTGTTTTTCCGTAACACTTGTTTTTATATGGCTCAGAACAACACTAATTACGTTGCTACATACGAAATTTATATGGGAGGTCCAAGTTTAATTTTTTTTCGCAATAAACGTTACTTTTGCATTTACAGCTTACGTTGCACCAACTGCAATATGATTGGTAATCTTGGGTTGTAGTTCAGGCCCCATCAAGATCAGTGTTTATAACGCTCTGCCTGAACATTTCATAGTTACTTGAGTCTTCCTAACCTATAGAAATAAGCGAACGCTACCATGATTCTGCAATGTATCTTCCAATATATAAAACTTGTATGGCTTTACCTTGATTCAAACTATTTAACTTCTTCTTTAAAGACATGTGGATTAAATCTACCCATAAAACAAATAGATGACGTCAAATTTCACAGCTGGCGATTCGGTGCCTAACTCTGAGGGTCGTCGTTTCAATTCCCGCATGGGTTTCAACCTACGAAATTTCCGAACAAGAATCTGTTCAACTAAGAAAGTGTTATCCCAAGATAAAGAAAATACTGTCCACTTTCACGTCAAAATCATTTTTTTTCTCAACAGTAAACCCTATTGATTTTCAATCGAATAAAATTGTCTCCCAACATTTCGCGCGAAGGATATCTTGCGCGACAATCCAGTTGTAAGTCAACGCACATGACGAGGCGAGAGGCCGTACAGATTAAATTTTATTTGGTATCGAGAGACTGGCCTTTTTTCTAAAGGTTTCGTACTGCTGAACGTCGTATCTCTATTTACTGTATAATAATACTAATTTCCATGCTATCTATTCGCATCTATATCTATAAAAAAAAAATTAAAAAAAAATCAAACTACAGACCTTCTTTGTTTAGATTCTTAGTTTGCATGTTTTGTTTATTAGTTCATTAGTTTGAATTTAAGGTTTTTTCGACATTGTCACGTGATCACAGACAAGTTGCGATTGAGAGTTAGCATAAATCAGCATAAAGACCCGTCAATCTATTCTAAAATCTTGCCTTCCACTTCTTTTTTTTAACTGGTCTGTGGCATACGTTGCTGCAAATATTGGCGGAAATTAATTTGTGATAGCCTGGCAAAGCGTACGAGATTTTTCTTGTTCTCGTTTATTATATAAACTCTCACGAGAATACATTGCCGTCAATACAATTTCCGGTATATCTCAATATCTCAATATCCCATTTTCATTGCAATCTAAATATAACTTCATCTGAAGGCAATCCTTCCAATTCCTTTATATATAAATGACTAAGCACTTACCTTTGGAGTATCTCCGTGCATTTTGTTTTGGCGTGACGACCTCAACACCCAACGCCCCATATGATCGGGGTCTAAAAGCTCCTCGCTTCAGTCTCGCTCTCTCTGTCCTTAAAATATTCATTGTTCACAATGTGGTTTAGGTGTACTACGTGTTGGCTAAGATATAAAAACAATAAAGAAATGGTGGTCAGCGCAAGTGCCAAGGTTAAAAGACGTTCATTAAATAGGTCGGTGACGCAAAGTGTAGCAAATAAATTGTGCCGCCTAAATTGGGGTTCCAGATTTTACGTTTACTAGAGCACAACAACAGTTCAACGTTGTTGGTCAAGACACCAGCAGCAACAACAACAAAAACAACAACAAAGCTTTCCTATCTTTGATGTTGTAGTAATCTTAGGCAAGAGAATAAACCGGAGATTTTCTCTTATTCTTTAGCAAGTGCTTTGTTCATCAAACTTTGTGGACAAGAAATAAATCTCTATATCGGTACCGGTGCGCTACTGACACCCTATTCTGGAAGTCCTGTAGGCTGACCGAACCAGCAACCCAACTCTAACAACAAATACTCGGCGTTTGTCACGGTCATTCAGTGTATCTTCAGCAGCAACAACAACAATAAAGCTTTCCTATCTTTGCATCGTGTAGTAATCTTAGACGAGAGAGGCAGCCAAAATGTTTTCTCTTATTCTTAAGCTAGTGCTTTGTGACTAGAAATAAATCTCTATATCGGTACCGGTACGCTACTGACACCCTATTCTGGAAGTCCTGTAGACTGACCGAACCAGCAGCCCAACACTAACAACAAATTTACTGCTGTCCAGATCATTCAGTGTATCTTTAGTTAAAGGTTTAAGACAACAGCGCAAAACACAACAGCAATATTCCTTGTGTCAGTGTAGTGGTAGAAAATAGTACAGTCAGTTCATGACCTATCTTTGGCTTTCTGACAAATTCGCTTAGAATATTTTGTATCAGAATTACGTAACCCGAGCAGCTTTCCACTGATTCTGATTCGATTTACAAGGATCGCACTGCACACAAACGCAGGCGAAACTTTCACACGTCCCTTCCAATCTTTAAAGTTTAGCACAATGGTTAAAGGTTAACACGCTTTCAGACTCTGAGCGTGGGAAGTTGGCAACAGATTTACAAGAAATGTTTTTGGTACCGGGTACTGAATCAACGCGAAGTAGACCTGTTGTTAGCATAAAAACTCTTGTAATGGATAAATAAAACTTTCCAAAGAAATGGTCTTAACAAATGCCAGAAAAGTTTCAAGGTATACAACGTGGTTTGTACTAGTTAGCTCAAGTGGACAAGATATCGGGATTCGGTAGATAACGTTGACCACATGTGTATGTCTCACGCCTCAATGATAAGTGACACTAATAGGAAACTGGGTTATTCGAGGATTATCTTTTGTCTGAAGAATATAACAAGAAACTTATAAAATTTTCAATGTTTCTTATATGTTCAGCAAAGTTTGATTCTTATATTAGCTTTTCTATCTCTAAACTTAGACTCTGGCTATCGAAACATCCACATGCCCTAAACGCGGCTCATCAGTGAAATGACTTTGAGTACGGCATTGCACAGAAAATCAACCAAACACACACATAGCGATGTCATTAAAATATCAAAATGAGGAATCAACTCCAGCTGATAAACCCAATAAAGAGACACGTTGTTCAAGGAATACATTTGGAGATGTTAGGGGTAACCATAAATCTACGTACTATTATTGCTGTATTTCAATTCAAGTTAATATAATTATGATTTTTTAAATTTATTCACCAGAAAGGTAATATCAAAGTGCAAAGAACATGTAAAAAGTATATTAGTATACAGAAGAAGTAAAAATAAAAGGTTAGCTTAATGCATTTAAAACTAATTGATCGCGATGTCCCGATGTATATTGTTGATTTTCTATGTACTTGGTTTGAAATGGGGTTCCAACCTGTTTGATTTTTTCAATATATCCAATGGTTTACGTCAGGGTGGCATACTGTCTCCGACGTTGTTTTCCGTTTATCTCTATGAGTTAGATGTTGAACTCTCTAACGCAGGTGTTGGGTGCAACATTGCTGGCCATTTTATTAACCATGTATTGTATGCTGATGATCTGTGTCTTCTATGTCCTTCTGCAAAGTCACTGCGAAAGTTTTTCTTTATCTCATGATATTGTTTCTAATTGTAGAAAGACTGAATGCTTAGTAGTGGCTCCCCATTGGTGTAAAACGTTTTCATCTCCGCCTGTTAAATTATGAAAAGAAAACTTTGGTTTATGTACACAAGTATGTTTGATTCTTATATTAGCTTTTCTATCTCTAAACTTAGACTCTGGCTATCGAAACATCCACATGCCTAAACGCCGGCTCACCAGTGAAATGACTTTGAGTACGGCATTGAACAGCAGTCAACCAACAACACACATAGCGATGTCATTAAAATATGAAAATGAGGAATCAACTCCGATTATAAACCACATAAAGAGACACATTGTTCAAGGAATACGTTTGGAGAGTTAGGGGTAACCATAAATCTACGTACTATTCATTTAAAATTATTGTATTTATGATTTTTAAAATTTATTCACAAGAAAGGTAATATCAAAGTGCATGTAAAAAGTATATTAGTATGAAAAAAAAAAAAAAAATGAAAAGGTTAGCTTCATTTAAAATTGTTGGCTTTTTAATCAGTCATAATCCTAATTCATGTGATAAACGGACAGGGTTAATACACGTCTGTCGGTGCCGTGTAACAGTCATAAGGTCATTCTAAAATGGAATCAATTCTACTTCCTACGTCGAGATATTGACTCTAAGATACACCTGGGGCATCTTGTGTTGCACTCCTTTTATGTGCTGGGCTGTGGTATACCATGATACGTCGCCCCAACTATTGGAGGAAATTAATGCGCGATGGCCTGGCATAGCCCACAAGAGCTGTCTTTAATAGTCTTGTCCACTATAGAAACTGTCGCGAGAGTACGATTGTGATAAGGGGAGACCATTTATTTACTGTCAGAGTAGTCTCCCCTTTGTTGAGGTGGACGCGGACTCTGGAAATCAATGAGAGACCGGCTCTGCTTCATTAAGGTAAGTAAGGCGAGACTGGTTTTACATTAGGCTCTTTGATGAACTGTAATATGAACACAGCTTATCCGAAGTCATATTGTATTTATCTGTTATAGAGACGTTGTCCTGGTGCTGTCGGAGCTAAAACAAGAACAAGAAGCCTATCTGGTTTTGGATGTTTTTGAATTACGTCCTGTGATTGCCTTGTTTGTGTCCAGTCTTGTCTTTGTTTATTGTCATTGGCATCGAGAGCGACTTCCTTCATCCATTGGGCTGGCACGCCGTCATGTGAATGAAATAACCGTTAGTACGGAATTAAACCTCAAATCAAACAAACAAACGGAGACGTTGTCAGTGAACCATGCCTGACACTGTTATCAACCATTACTGTTCCAGCGAAACTCGACTTCTCCGACATCAACCACAAGCTCTAGGGTAAATACCAGCCACCGCATTCCCAAATCAAGTTGGAATTTGAAAGCAGTTTGTTTACTCTGCTAATGTTTGACAACATTTGGTTTACTGTGTCACCGTTTGACATCATTCCGTTTACTGTGCCACTGTTAGGCAGCATTTCGTTTACTGTGCCACTGTTTAATATGATGCGATGTCATACAGCTGTAAATCTCTGCAGTTCTTTATTTTAAGAAGCTAACACATGTATTTATTCTCGAATAATTTTTTTCCATATTTTCAAATTTTCCCGAAAATGTGTCTAAGAGTAGAGCTATACCCGGAGACTTCCTGGAAGGATATTGTGCTGAAAAGCTGACACGGACCAGCAGTTACACTCCTGACATTGACTTGAGCCGTGGCCGGTTATATAAACTCCCAAGGCTCACCAATGTGGCGTCTTTTTGTCTCCTGTCTATTTCAACTATCGATCCACTTTTTGTCGAATCGTGGTTTATATAAAGCCATTCCTGGTGATCCAAACTTTAAACATATATTAGTAACGAATGGGTTTATGGCGCCTTAGAAAGTGAAGATTAACAGTATTTTTGTTATTTTTGGACAACATATAGAAAGCCGCACGGATGGTTGTCTAGGTGGCCGGCATTCGGGGATTCGGTTTGAATCTCTGACGAGTTTCAACCTGCAAAATTATCTGAACTAGAATCTGTCAAAATTAAAGCGATACTTCGGGTTGCAATAAACTACATATAGGTAAAACGGGCATCATTTCTTGTGTTAAATTATGCTCTCTAATTTTCTAAACATGCTTTATCAATTATATAATTGGATCTTAAACAATGGGTAATGCACAAACTACAGTCAAATTTATCCAAACGGCCATGTCTTGATACTTTTATCATTAAGCAGAAGAGCTCCGCAAATATTAACCAATCAAATATCTTTCTTTTCAAAAAGTTGCCAACGTCACGAGAACTTTAGAGGGCTGTTTAAACCTTTGACAGGTCACCTGTATAGTTAATTGGTTCACACATGTTACTAAAGGCCCGTTCCCATAGAACAAATTTTCATCCGACCTGACATGCTCCGCCACGCAAATAAAAGTTGATAACTGACATCACCAATGGCAGAAGTCGGTTTCGGTAGAAAATATATTTTTAGTTTCCATACATTGAGCCCAACACTATGTTAATAAAATCACATGACAGAAAATACAAAAGTAAATACTTCAAAAACGCATCATCTTACTCCATCGATGATGCTTTGATTTGCTTACTTTCAAGTGTAAAAGATTTCCTTTCTCGACCGACCTCGGACGAGAAAGTGGAGCATGCTCAACTTTTATCCGCCACGACCCCAGAACCGAGAAAAGTAGAGGATGGCCTCTGGCGACCTCGGCTCGGACGAAATATTTCGAACAATTGCCATTGGACTCACGTCGGCCGACGGCGGATCGTAGCCGCCCGTGTTTGGTCGGATGAAAATGTGTTCTATGGGAAAGGGACTTAACCTGTACCACACAATAGTGTTAGTCGAGTGACGTCATGGACAGGGCTGACCAGGCCTAAAATGTCAGCTGCTTGTGGCCGTTAGAAGGTATATATTTGTAACCCTCGGGTTATTTAATGAAATGAAGAAACGATAAATCGATGCCATATTTTAGTACATTTATTGGTAATCTTTCAAGGGATATAGCGGTTATTTCTCCCGGAGTATCGCTTTAAAAAAGTGTTATTCCCCCCAAAACATAAGTATTGATTAGTCAAAATATAAAGAGGTCAATGACACTTCGCTGTATAATTTGTTGTAAGATGTTTATCTTCTATTCTCTCTGTATATTCTCCAGGTAGGCATATACGTTTTAACGAATAAGGCCCTGTCGTGTGTTAAATGAAAAAGCAGACACATCCGAAGTTCAATGCCTGGTACTATGTTGTCCTGTACTTAATTAAATAAGGCTACATTGTATGGCAGACTATTGGAGATAGGGCCTACAAAACTCTGCATCTGCATCTACCCTCTACTGGAAAGTAGCCTACTGTGCGGTGACATGCTAATATTTGAGTTACCACAAACTTGTTATCCGGCTTTTTATTATTTACGCGATACAAATAACTTTACATGTAATTATCTAGTGTGTAAGTGAAAAGTGTTTGCACAAAACTGGCTGAACGCAATGTTATTTTATAGGGACATGGTGACCTTGGGATAGACTCCCGACATATTGATAAACATCTACTCTCATAACCTGTAAACCACTGAACCTGTCTGATTTTTTCAATGTATCCAATGGTGTACGTCAGGGTGGCATACTGTCTCCGACGTTGTTTTCCGTTTATCTCCATGTTGAACTCACTAAAGCTGGTGTTGGGTGCAACATTGCTGGTCGTTTTATTAACCATTTACTGTATGCTGATGATCTGTGTCTTCTATGTCCTTCTGCAAAGTCACTGCAAAAGTTATTAGATATATGTTCAGAATTT
>JAVFBW010133362.1:0-13573 GCA_034783835.1 Mopalia ciliata
GTGGGTTTTTCCATTTGGTTGCTCAGTGGTAAATGGTTCGTTTTATCCGCCGAAAGAACAATAAGCACAGCGTCCCCTACAATTAGGCCACATTTCTTAATTGAGGGCGAAATAGTCATCAATTTGGTCACCTTCAGGAAACATTCTAAAATATAATCGATTCTACTTCCTACGTGAAGACACTGAATCTAAGATACATCCGATACATCTTGCTTTGCACTTCTTTTCTTTGCTGGTCTGTGGCATACGTTTCCCCCAAATATTGGCGGAAATTAAGCGCAATGGTCTGGCATAGCGTACGAGAGTTGTCTTAGCCTCGTCCATTGCAGAAACTCACACGGCAATGCGATTGCTACAGGAACCTGGCTGAATCAAGGGAGATAACTATTGATTTTCTGTAACCTTAAGCGAGTTAGCTCCCTACAATAAAACTTCACTACTTCGTTCGTCCATGAAGGCATGATGTTGATTATTGAAAATTAATTACTGCAAAATTTATATTGTATTGAATGAAAGGTGACATACATACACAAATTGTTTCACGATATTCGAGTTTTAACTAACAATGAAAAAGTAACATCATCAGCTAGGTTTAATAGCGTCTGGTATTCCGTTTTGTTTTTGTTTGGATTTATGTATTCACCATAAAATAAATAATGAAAATATACTAATTTTGGTTATGATTGATTGATTTATTGGTGTTTTAATGATGTGCTTAAGGGTATTTCGCTTATATGACGGTGGTGTATTCCAACAATACTTGAGACTAGCGCAACCAAGATGTAAAGCGTTTCCATGATGTTGGAACTTGAAAAGTTAATTGTCCCTCAGTGCTAAGTGAAGACCGGATTGTAGCTCTTCAAAAAAACCGTCGCCAGGGGGCTCGAATTGTTAAAATAATCTCAGCTAATGTAACATCATATGACGCGTATATATGCAATTCTTTAAAGTTGCAAAGACATTGCATTGTACTACATTTGATGATGACCGCACTAGGCCTACACCATTTACACATGTTCAAACAGAGATAACCCGCACTAGGCCTACACCATTTACACATGTTTAATCAGCTGGATTTGTTTCCGAAGAATAGAGATACACTGTACGTCACGAAAGAACGTCATGGCATCTAAAGTTCCATTGTGGGATTTTTGATATGTTTAAATTGGTCTTATTTGTTTTCGGGTAAAGGTCCTAGGTACGGCGATTAACTTAATGGATTTAAACCTTGTTTACCTTAAAACCAGGCACTTTTGTACAAATAAACTATTCATTAAATGGAATAAAATGAAAAAGAAGTTAACGAGAAAGTCTTTATACAGCCCTCATAATTTAGATATATATTCCAAAAGGTTTATCATAAGAGCACATGTATGTCAGTTAATTTACACCGCTGAATATTTTCACGTTCTATAAAGACTCATAGAGAGAAGTTGCTAAATATATCTTAATCTAAAGTTATTATGGGTAATCGTCATATATATCGAGACAAGGTAATTACCATTTACATGGTATACGAAATATGTGATAAATATGTATAAATTTTTACCACATCTGTACATTTGTGAAAATGAAAATAGAAGGCTTTCTCTTCTATGTATTATTCCAAATAAATTATGTTTGTCAGACTATTCTTTCTGATTCAGATTTAGCTTACAGAAATGTCCTTCACACATTCCTGATATTTGGTTTGGTTTCTTTTGCAATACGTTTTTCACGACAGTTTGCGTACACCAAATAGAATTTTTGAGCTTAAAATTGGTAGATAAGTTGGTAGATAAAGCGTGTAGACTAGGCGTGTGCAAAAACTGTGATATTTAAAAAAAATCAAGAAATCTTTGCAAGGTCTCTGTTAAGGGTAACATTATCCTATTTGTCATGTGAAAAGACTTTCAGTTTAAATATATAATTATCAGTTTTCTTTATAAGTGTTATCGAGGTCCCGGTAGTGGTCCGTTTAGTTGACACCCCGAAAGGTGCAGTATTGCTTTGACTTAATCTAACACCAATTTTGCGCTTTAATATATTACAAGACTAAATAATATCGCTACGTCTTCACTTGTTATACTAATCACCTGCAATATAACCTTTCATGGTATGGAGATATTTTGTGTAATTTGTGTAATACGATTTTTTTCCACAGATTGATGGACTGATTCAAACTAACAATTCTTGCAAACAAAGTAAATAAGTCCTGTCTAAAAACAGCCAATTCAGTTCTCATTTGGTTGCATCGTTGCCTGGCCAGGAATTACATAAATCTGATCTATTACTTGTTTGTTGATTTGAGTTGAAAGGAAAGCAGATAGGGGAATAAACTATTAATTGTTAGGTAAACAGGAATATATGCATCGTGTGAACTATATACCTGCTTGATGAACTAAGAACGAATAGAAAGCTACCCGGATCAGAACGTGTGGAGATTGCATGTAATTTTGGGAATACTGTCCAAGTAGTTGTAATGAAAATAAGACAAAGATTAACGATTGACATTGAATTACGTTGCAGTAAGAGGGCAACCTATAAATCAAACGCCACACAACCAAACTAAACAACTGGTCGGGACTATAGTAGACTGCCTGTATTTGATGTACGTATAGCCAATGCTGTGGTTACCTTTATACCAGACAAGACTTACCAGTCCCACACAAAGTCCTTAGCCACTTGAGCTCTAATAACAAAATCCATTTCAAAATTACCTTTTCTCTACGATCGGAAATGCTAATGGGATTGGATTAGAGAAAGGTCTTAATTATATACATATTGTCGTGAAACTTGCATTGACTACTGTGAAGCGAATGGATTTTTGAAGACTGACTACATAATTATATGGCATAACGCGGTTCATTACAAAAACACTTCATTAGTATGCATATATTAGAGACGGCTTGTCCATGTCAACTCTGAAACCTATGAACTTGGTGGAAACCCAATGGATGAAAATGCTAATAATTTTTATTTGTCGATTCAATTTGGATGTAAATGAACCATATAATTCTGGGCAGATTAGCTATGAGTATAAATATTCGAAACATTTTATAATATGTCTAGCAACTGAATGATTTTTGTGTCTTGAATAATATGTCTAGCAACTGTTTTATGTTTGTGATCAATAATAAACCTTTCCAACGCGAACGGGAGAAGCTTTAATCAGTTCGAAGCCATACTGTGTTATCACAAAGCGTCAAGTCAAACGGATTTCTTCTCGTTATGACATTTCCTTCCCACTAGCTTCTATTTTCTCGATTTTAATTAATGCAATCTACAAAATGTCAAAATGACCTTCACTCGAAATGCCAACTTTGTTAAAGAGTTGTACAGAAATAAAAAAGCTGTACTTGAATATGTCTTCTCCATTCCAGATTACATCTCGACCACACGTGCCCAAGATGTATCTTTGACGAAATAATTAGATGTGAAAGTGGGTCGGAATAAAACAAGGAAACGGGTACATCCGTCATGTAAGATTTTACATAAATTGAGTGTTTTGTCTAGTGTTATTGATAGAGTTAACTTCTGGGTTATGTTTAGAGTTAGTTTAAGGGTGATGCTTAGGTTTAGTTTAGGGTTAAATTTAGTATTAACCCTAAGCTAGAAGTGGATGGTTAATGAAATCAATGATCTTGGTGTAGTTATCTCACCTTCAATCTGTCTTCATTAGAATAAGATATCTCTCTTGGCTAACTAATATATTTAATTTGAGTAATAAGGTATCGACAGTTTCTATTCTAAGTTTTAAGCCCCGTGAGGGAGCGGAAAGGCCATGGCACTGCAGAATACCCCCTCGGCTTCTTCGGTCGATCGTAAGAGGCGAGAAAAGAGGTTGTTCTGTTGACCTGGTGTTCACAGAGCTAAAGAGTAACGGGAACAAGATTTGTTTGTGATGTTCTGTATTTGTGTCCGTCGTCATATCAGTGAAATACCCTTGAGTACGACGTTAAACACCAATCAAACAAACAAACGAATCTAAGTTTTGAACACTTAACACATTATAAAACATGGATTCGGAGTCTCACTGTCTTCTAAATAACAATAACCTTTTTATGCAATCACGTTTTACAGTAAATGAAATGAATGTTTTTTAAATAGATTTAAATTTTCTTGTCTCGGGGAAGACACCACGAGATACCAGTAGAATACAAAAGTACGGTATATATATCAGTTGAAAACCATTAGCCTGGGCTTGGGATATTGAAATTGGCGCATTTGGCCTGACGCCAACTAATCCCAGCGTCAAGTGGAACCCCAAACGACAGAACAGCCATCAAAGTTCTTTGGAATAAACTCAACCTGCTTCATTCAATCTTAAGAAGAGTTTTTGTAAACCCAACATACGCCCTGAAAAGGAGGCACATCTTCATAATGAACATGTGATAACAATGGTAAACACGGGTTTGTCCCAATACTAGGTCTATTAGCAGAAAAGTGAGTGAGAGGACAGGGTTGATAAGATTCATTCAAAACTCTCTTTTAGAAAACTGACTTATTGAGCACATAGCGATTAGCAGAAAAGTGAGTGAGAGGACGGGATTGATAAGACTCATTCAAAACTCTCTATGAAAACAGATAGATATAGATACATACTTGACAACACTGATTTAAAACTTTTGTTCACGATTGACAGAGAGCAGCTCTGTTCTGAAAAATAAATTTACTCCTGTTTACTAAGTTTGTATCAATATAAATATTTTATTCAGTGAACCTGTTATAGCAAATGACACAGATACACTTAAAAATGATACTAGAAATATTGGTCACATCACAGTTTCCTACTGACAAAATGCGCATCTATAGTTGAATGCGAGCGTGTCTACAACCGTCATCACAATAAATAGTAGAAACGAAATACACTTTTGTTTATGACCAAGTTGTATTTGTATTTAATAAAATTAAAATAATAAAATATTGGAGAATAAGTAATATCGGAAGTAGATGATTAGTATGTCCACCAACGTTTGTGAAGATAGGCTTAATAGTTTTCAAATTCAGGGTTGAGGTAGTTTTTATGGTTTGCAAAAGTTTGCATTTGATCCCTTGTGCTTCTCCCCCGTGGGGGGGAGCGGGTGGGCCATTTAAACCTGCCCTGCAGAATACTCCCCCAGCTTCCTCGGTTGATCGTTAGAGGCGAGAAACAGGCAGCCTGTTGGCCGTGGGTTGCATCCCGTGTCGGAGGAGAATGAGATCCTGGTGACTGAGAGGAAACTTCGTTGGCACAAAGGTGCCACATAGCCTGCTGCTCCAACACGTCACTTTGACTCAATATTCTCCTAGATGGGTGGTCAGATTGGCCCGATCTGATCAATCGGCTTGTTGCCGGCCTCTGCAATGATTCAAGATTAATTCCATCGTAATTAATAAAATTCAAGTTGAACAAAAGCAAAATTATATAAAATAGGTTATTCCGTCATACCCTAAAGATTTACATCATTGCAAAAGTCGGTGGCTCATGGGTCAATTGAGTAGATGACAACGAAATATATTTTGTATGTTCTGCTGGGTAAAACCCCCTCAGCGGAGCAGAATGATTATTCAGTTTCCAAGTTGAGTATACCAATCATCGAACCCTCGTTACCTACCCTTGCTGGTCACCCCAACGGAAGGGGGGGGGGGGGCTCGCCCTCGTTGGCACTCCGTGGCGGGTGGTGAAACATGATACACCACATGATGGCATCACCTCCCAACCCTATCAATTATGGAAAAAAAAAAGTTTTTGAAACTAATGTAGATGAAAAAGTAAAACATAACTGGCCAAAATTTATTGTGATCAGAAGTAAAAATGAAAATAAGTCTGCAACAAAAATACCACCGTTTGCTTTAAATAAGACCCCTGTAGCAACGCCAGGAACTAAAATGCGATCTGGTGACATTCTGGTGGTATGCACCAGAGAAAAACAGGCGTTAAATTTACTTAAATTAGAGAACATTTTAGAGTTACCTGTAGCAGTAATACCTCACAGATCTCTTAACAGCAGTAAGGGGATAATTCGAGACAGAGGCAGTGATCTCTCTGATCTATCAGAGGAAGAGATCTGCATTGAGCTCGGTGATCAAGGTATAAATAACGTTAAGCGTTTTACGACTAAAAAGGATGGAACTATAATAATACTTAATTTTGATTCTACTACAGTGCCAGACCACATCTACATTGGTCCTTACAGGATGAGGGTAAATACCTTTATCCCCAACCCAACAAGGTGCTCCCAGTGTCAAACATTCGGAAATGGTAAGACCCAGTGTAGAGGTGGTTTGGTATGCTTTCGTTGCTCTGAAGAAGGCCATGGGGGCTTCGACTGCAACAAAACAATAAAATGTTCTAACTGCAACGAGGCACATATGGCCTCCTCCAAAGACTGTAGTCATTTCATAAAAGAAAAGCGAATCCAAGTAATTAAGTCGGAAAATAACGTTAGTTATATCGAGGCACGCCGCCTTGCCTCTGTCTCACAAGTTCAAGGGACATCCCAGTCCTACGCCAATGCCACTAAGAAAGTTTCTGTGTCTGTTGAGACACAGACCTTTCTTACGTTGCCAAATGGGGATGAACATCCATCTGCTATTAACGTAAACGCAAGACAAATCAAAACCGATACATCCACGAAAACAGCTACATCAACGCAAACTGTTACTTAAAAAGCAAGCAAACAAAATAATAAAACAGAAATTCAAGCAAAAAATAAAAAACCATCTGGCCCAGAGGTTCGCCCTTCCAAAGCCATTAGAGACGCTGTTAAAACGTTTCAGTTTGAGCAGCCAATCAATGTACTAAACAGCGAGAGGGTTCAACCCCTCTCTCCAAAACCATCAACAAGCATGTCCCTTGGTTCGGAGTCGGTTTCTCTGACAAACCGCTTTGATGCTATGGAAGGGATGGAGGTAGACATCAGGCCTCCTCCCTCTACAGCTCGACCACCTCCGCCTTCTCGAGGGCGGCACAATGGCAAACACCCTTGGTTAAAAGCCAACAGAACACATGTTGCTGGTGGCTTAATATTCATCAAGAATTGTATATAACTGTATATAACGCGATATTGACAAGTCTTGTATATAGAATGAAATATTTGATATTTAATATATGAAAAAACAAAAACAAAAAGCGCTAAAAAAAAAGTATAAACTAATGTATGTTCTGTTTGTTTGATTTGTTTCTTTTTCCTTATCTTTACTGCCTAGGGTGCGGTCTGTAATTTGTCTTTAAATAAAGAAACTTGGAGAGAAAAATACTATGTTCACGCCACAGCGTAGCTGAAATACCGCTGAATGTGGCGTAAAACACCAATCAATCAATCAATCTTAATTTAATATTCGCTATTTTCAGATCCAAAATGAAACATTTGTTTTTTTTTACACTTATGTCCACTTTTCGGTTCTGTTTGTTTCTCTTTGAGATGCGGAGTTCTAATAGATGGACTAATACTACTTAAGAAAAAACAGACATTAACAAAGTTCTTACTAATACGCTGAAATACCACTCACTGTGGCGTGAAACAGTAATATATCAACCCATCACCGGTCGACGTTTGATATTTATCATTTGCATATTCACAGTACCTCGACGTTATATCCTTATATTTTCCTGAACATAGAAGCAAAAATAAGAAGCAAATATAAGGATAGGACGTCGAGGTACTGTAAATATCCAAATGATAAATATCCAACGTCGGGGACCTTTTTAATGAGACTATCACTACACCAGGTCCGTAGTCCTAAATTAGGCATGTTGCCCTATTTCAAAATGAGAGTATTATGCTAAGAAAGGTCAAATTGCATATAAGGATACCACAACATTATCACACTGACTGAACATAGACCTCTTGGACATAGCACAAGTCTCAAACAAAGAATAAAAAGTCAATAAAAACAGTCAAAATTTCTACAGATATCTACACCTTCAACAAGTCACTCCTGAAATAGCTATGAAAAATGACACTACATGAAAATCATAGTAATGCACAAGACATTGTAGTATAAACACTCCAGGAACAGCCCAAGAAGGGCGGTAACTTTTGTCTTAACTGGACATTATGCGCTCTCGGAATTTATCTGAAGAACAAAATGTTCCATATTGGGACAACATGGTTACAGTCAGCTAGTACCCAAAGGGAAATAAATTTTTGCAACCAAGAAAAATTAGTCTGTATAGAATGTTTAGTGTGTACGTGGTTGGCAATATGATAATACTGGAACTAACTTGAGCTTTAACAAATAAAGAAATTAGCAAAAAATTATCATGAAGATCAATAAAATAAAGAAACATTTTGAAATTAAAATTATTCACATAATAATTGATCTAAATCTCTGGAGTATTGAAGCGGTTAAACAGAATTACGTCAAGGTGTTGTTTTTTGTCACCCATTAATCTGGTACGAGTTAACTAGGTTGTGGCCTGGTGTTATACCTTAAGCCTAGCCGTTACATTTTGATTTAGCAGCTTTTATAGCTATATATTTTAAAGATAAAAATGAACATGCAAATAAATAAATAACTGATATGCAGTGTATATTAATTGTATTTAGTTTGTTTGTTTGTTTGATTGGTGTTTAACGTCGTACTCAAGGGTATTTCACTTATATGACGACGGAAATTGTATTTAGTAGAAAATTGTTTGGCTATTTGGTTAAATTTGTGTTTCATTCCTTTGACATAATATTCTTTATGTGATCACACTAGTTATTTATTATAAACGCTACTGCTTTTTCTTCTGGATTTAATGCATCAGTGTTCATCTTTAATAGCCAAATTAAAAATTTCAATGCGCTTTTACCGGTAGACTGAGAGCCTCCGTGTCAAATTTGTGTCCTAAGGATTCCGACCTTCCGCCATTGGATTTCTCATCATAACGTATCAATTTAACCACATACATTGGAATATATCACACACAAAGAACAATTAGTGTCACCGAAAACAACTAACAAGTGGATTAACCGATATCTCAATTTCTCCAATTTTCGGTACCTTTGTCCTGGCTGTGATCTGCCCTCAATTAACAGCGCAGTAATATCCCTTGTGAAAACTCTTTTTGACTGTAATAGTTTTTGGACCGAAAAAATTGTAAGAGAGTGCTTTCTTTAGTAATGAAAACGTTTGGGCAATTTCTTATTTTGCTTTTTACTGCGCATGTAATGTCTTTGATACGTTTGTGGTTTACCGAATATTTTTTGTTAATTGTATTTTTCAATTCCTTTCTGTTGATCCGCTTCAAAGAATATACACTCATTTCTGTGTGAGCTCATATGCACACTCAGCTTTTTAACACACAGAAAATGAGTTCCTCACATTTTATTTTTAATATAAAGTCCTACTTTTTTGTAAGGTGTCGTGTTCTACCAACTGTCCTCATATGGGAACAAACATGGCAGGATACTACAAATGTGCCATACAGTGTCTCTTCAAGAGTTGTCTGTTGAGGCCAAATTACAATTAATATACTGCGTATTGAGTGGGTTTTTTTATATTTTGGGATGAAAAATTAAGGGCAAGTTTGAATTAAAAAGAAATATAATACTTTAGTTTGACACTTTGAAATAAACCTCACACTTTCTAGATCCAGGAAACACACTTCTTCGCCAAAAATATTGTTTGGTGGAAATATTGGACAATTTCCAGCACAATGTATAAGCCTACTTCTTTCGTCTTCACCCTACCCCAAACCGTGGTAGAGGCTGGAAATTAATCTGCGCTATCGCTGGTCTCTTAAAACATTTATCTGATTTTTCACTGATTTTTATACGCCAGCCATATTATAGTATGGGTTTGTCTGTCCAACAACTTTTTGATTTTCGAAAATTAACGCGTATGGAATTCAAATCAAAGTTAGTATGAGTGTTCCATGTGATGAAACGTCGCTTAAGATATATTTTGGTGTTTGTTGACATAAAGGTGGCGCCACTTGGTGGCAAATTCTTAATTTGGTTTCTGTACCGTATGTTTACTTGAAAAATAGGGCACCACTCAAGAGGTGCAAGATACGCCCGCTGCAAGTTGTTGGTTTGGCACCAGAAATAATCCAGCGCATAGTTTAAGCTTCTTTAAAGTTTTCATTTAAAAGTTATGGCCAGGACAAGGTTTTTAGTCTTAAGGACAATGGTGACCTTGACCTTGGATCTAGATCATGACACACCCCCTAATCGTCTATAAGCTTCTGCAAAGTGGCCCGGACAAGACTTTTAGTATTATGGAGATGGTGACCTTGACTCAATGACCTTGGACAAGTTTCTTTAGTATTATGGAGATGGTGGCCTTGACCTTGACACAATTCTTTCAAAGTTAGCTGACATTTATACCACGTGAATAACACTTGGCATTATGGGTTTTTTTTTTACAATATAGCCACAGGCAACGGAGCTAGCTTATTATACGTGCGTCAATATTTTTCAAATTTAGATCATGTGACATCATCTCGCTTACTGATTGGATGTATATGGCTCCGATGTTCTGTAGCATGATTGCGGACTTCGAGGAAATTAGTCGGCGACGAGTTGCAAGAAATCAAACATGTTTGATCCCTTGCAACTAGTCGTCGACAGTTTCGCGTCACAGGCCTGTCGCACATGGGGCTATTCCCATGCCAATTTAAGTCGCTGACGGGGGACGGGGAATAGCTCGTGTGCGGCGAGTTTTATTAGGAGTGTTTCATGTGACCAGATGTGGCTTGGGGTTGATATTGGTGTACATTGATCTACAGGTTGCGCGACACCTAGTAGCTTAGTGTAAATTAGGGTTCTGTATGTTAACCGGAATTCTCTAGTCAACTTTATGGTTACGGACATTAAGTAGAAAACCATTTATTGAATTCAAGCTGAGTTAGTAGGAGTGTTTCATTTAACAAGACAGAGTTAAGACATTCAACATGTCAAGATACCAAGAGGGATTTTGTTTGTGTCAAGAAACGCTGTCACCTGGTGGATTCTATTCCAACTAGATTTTAATTTTCCGTCTGGCAAGAAATCTCCAGGCGTATATTGTGACTC
This sequence comes from Mopalia ciliata, assembly GCA_034783835.1. Lineage (NCBI taxonomy): Eukaryota > Metazoa > Mollusca > Polyplacophora > Chitonida > Mopaliidae > Mopalia > Mopalia ciliata. Next base: position 10,968 of record JAVFBW010133362.1, read on the forward strand.
ACTTGAGCTTGTTTATGGATAGCATAGATACAATAATCTAACTCCTACTTTTTTCCTGATGTTCAAATAAAGTTTTGTGACACATTTAAGTTATATCCTTTTATAAAAATAAAATTCAAAACCACCAGAAATATTGCAGGTAGATGATGAAATTTGTATCGAAAACAAATCAGTGACAAATCAGATTCCAATCTGCCGCCAGGTGGTACCACATGTAGATCAACATCCGCTAAAATCCATCCCGACGTCTTGTCTCATGGAACACTCATACTTAGTTTGATTGGTATTCCATAAGCGGTTTTCAAGTGAATGTCCGGAAACCAAAAACTTTACGGACTGGCAGACAAATACAACTGTATACAAATCAGATACATTCTTGAGAGGCCAACGATAGCGACGGATCAATTTCCAGCATGTCCCTTTGCGAAATAACATTATCGGGTTTCGGCAAGGGAGGGCTGATTCACGATTTTTCAACCTGGGCGGTATAGGGGATATTGCAAATTAACAAAGGTAAACGTTAGTGAAACCATATGAATTTCCTTTCCCCATGCCTCAAAACACAATTCTTTGTAAAATTTCCAATTTTAAAGTTACAATTTCCTGAAAACCAACAGCCCGCAATGTTAAAAAATTGACTGCCTGCCCTCTCGTGCCATATAGGAGTCTCGCATGAACCAGACCCTCCTCGCCTTAACCTCGATCACGGCTATAGGGTCTGGTAACATTGCATGTTATATTTTGCAAAAAAGAAATGACCCTGATATGGTAATATCTGATAAGTTAATATATAGACTTTATATAGGTCAGCGACTACACAAATACGGACTGAATACTTTCCAATTTCAACATTTTATTTGTTAATAAATTGATAGGTTTTGGGTTCGATTTAATTTTGGAAATATTTTTTTAAAATTAACCTATCAGAAAAGCAACTATACGATATCCGGGTCATTTCTCTTTTGCAAAATATAACATGCAATGTTACAAGACCTTAAGTCGTGGTGGAGTGGCTGGTTCATGCGAAACTAGCCAAAAAGTGGCAACGTCATTTCGCAAAGGGACGTCATTCTTTTGTCGTAATGTCATAACTCCAAATCTCCATATTTGTCCGCGGGTGGTTGGAGTGAGCTTCATGTTGCCTTGGTGCTGCTCTTAGAGCTAAAGGGGAACAGGAAGCCGATCTGTTTGTGGTGTCTGCAATGCGTCATGTTGTTGTCCTGTCCTGTCTTTGTTGCCAGTGGTTTCAGGGGTGGTTTCTTTCACCCATTTGGGTCATATAAGTGAAATATCCTTGAGTACGACGTTAAACCCCAATCAAACAAACCGTATTTGTCCTATACACTGTGCTAGATAACTTCCTTGGTCATAATGTTGAAAAGACATCATTACATCGATTTAGGAGCATTTTAACAAGTGTTTATCACGCACTATACTATACGATTTAGGGCGTTTTAAAAGGCAAATTTCCTTAATATTGATAATTTTCCACTATTTTATGCTTATTGGGTGTTTGAGATTTTTGGCATCAAATCTTAAGAACAGAAACGAAGGGTAAAGCACCCTATAAAAACACAGACCCTCGCTTAAATTTAAATTTGTTTCTTGGCAAAATTCTATCAAAGAAACACTCAGCTTCAGAGCTCACTCAAGGTCTGTGTTTTCTAGACGGCCTGGTCAGTAGCCCCTTATAGTATTGTCAAGTGTTTAAAATCGTATTCTATTAGCTCATATAAATATATGCTGGCCTGTAATCCAAAGAGCCAGGGTTCGACAATCATTGGAGGCAAACAATTGTTTCTCTCTTCATTTATTCCAAATAAATATGCAGAGGATAAAAGTCGTTGTAGACTAGTCCGTCACTCTAAAAAACGATATTTACGTGTAAAAGATCGATGAATAAAAATAACTAAAACTAAAAATACGGTAGAATTGAGTCGCCACTTGTAGCATGCCAAGCAACGACTCAGCCAGCACGCTCACGTTGGACCCATATGGATAATACATGGGCATTGGTGGGTATGGGCAAAATTACGGGCTGCCCGTGGATAGTGTATAATTTGTCTTTAATTGTAAAATATACTGCAAATTATGTGAAAGATTACTTTAAAAAATATGTACAAAATAAAACATGTAATTTAGTATGAAAAAGTACAGGATTTATCGTGGACCAGAGATAGAATTGCTCAGTCTCGAGGAAACGTGCGTGACTCGCGTGATTTTAGGTTGAGTGGTAGAATCAAGATTTACTGCCTTTTTTGAGAAAAATACTGTATTAGCTACTGTATCCTAGTCCGCGACTCTATATTAATCTTAAACCCCAATAAGCTCCCATCAATCATTGTTGGCTAATCACAAAATTAGTTAGTGTTTTAGCGTTAGGTTTAGTGTAGCCTACTAGCCTTAGTTAGGTTAGATTTAGTGTAAGTTATTACAAACGTTTGGTTGTTTTGTAAAGAGATAGATCAATTCTTCAGTGGCTTCATTTTATGGCGGGTGATTTTTGTTAGCGCACCACATTTCCAGTTGACACTGTCATAATCCATGTTTATTAAATAATAAACTGTATTATAGAGCTCAATTAAATAGAGAGCATTACACAGTGA
>JAVFBW010133373.1:0-13572 GCA_034783835.1 Mopalia ciliata
CAAAACATTTCAAAACAATAAGTTCTGGGTCAGAGAAACTACTAGAAAAAATGGAAGTAAACAAGCAGAGACAAACAATGAAAAGTAGGCCACTATAGCTTTCTAGAAAATTTTCACGTCACGCCATCTCTGTTCTGTCGTCTGCTCATTATAGTTTTAGCTTTTGTCATATTTGTAAATGTCAATTATTTTCACAAACACTTTAAACAAGTACAAATTATGTCAAATAAAACAGGTCTTCAAGACATGCCAGGAGGGGAACATCATGCTATTCTCCGTGAAGAGTAAATTTTATGTTTAACAAGCACTTTAACCGGCCTTTGCAAGCTCTGCATGCATGGATAAAAAAATAAATGAGTGAGGCCAGGACTACTTTAATCTTACACTATAACGACAATCTTAGAATACTTGATCTATCAATACACAGTATTTGCAGAAAAGATTGTTCAATCAGCTGACAGAAATACTTACAAACAGAGAGCGGCAGAGTGCAGGCGCCGTACCAACCCCGTCTCACTCGCATGGCCCCCAAACGTCATTCGGCTGTTATCGGTATTCTTCGGTAGAACAAACCAGAACGGAGTCTCTTCTGTTATGATACCAGAATGAAGATTTCCCCGGCAAAGAACCGTACCATCGACAATATCATGTTTTTTTATATATATATATCTCGATAGGGCGTGACTTATGGCCCAGTGCATTGTACGGCCAAATTAAACTGTGTGGCTCTATTATAGTGCCAATTTTTTTAGTCGATGCCGAATTTTTTCGGGATGTCTCGCGCGAGTTGACGCAAGGTGACGAGAGTTCACATGGATTGCTGTCAGGTGACCACGAAGACAGGAGGATTGATCCAGTTTCAAGTAGAGACAACGTATGTTCAGGTGAAGATATTCGTCGCAGATCAACTTCCGAATGGCGGGTAAGAGGGCTTCGTAGGCTTTTCGCATGGCCGCTTTGTCCCATTCATCGCCTGCTTCTTCCATAATTTTATCTTTAAAGCTGTCGAGAACGCTGTTGACTATGTCATCCCAGGCCTCAGTGGACGGGGCATCACCATCGCCTTCATCTCCGGCGCTTCGACATCGCTGCTCTCGTTCCAATGAGCTGATACTGACGGAAAATCATTGTCCGACTGAAGGTCTTCTTCTTCGTCTGCTTCAACGATAGTATCATATTCTTCTTTGCTTTTTTTCGGATGCGTGATTAATTTATGATGCAACCTATCCTAATTTCTAGAAAGATGTAGCCCACAAATATCGCACACAAAATACATCCTTCTTCGGCGGTAGACCCACAACTGAGGGCCTTGCAGCATACTGGCTGGTTAAATACTAAAAACTGTTTACCTACGTATCCTTCCGCGCCGCCACGACGCACGTGCAAAGCATCACGAAAGACAGCTACCCCACTCCAGAAAAGCCCTAGGGGCAACCCTGCCTGAGTCATAAGGGGAGATCACTCCTCCTGTCTCGGTGCTCACCTCATAGCACTCCATATGAACTCTCGTCACCTCGCCTCGACGCTCGTGAAACTCCATTCAGGTTGTTTAAATTAAAAAATTAAATAGAAAAAATAACAAACGCAAATCTGGGGATTGACGTGTCATGAATCGACCTGTTGATGTAGGGTGGACGGCATACACCCATAAAATAGGCTATTTCAATAAAATAAATAAATAAAAAGAGAACAGACTACAACAGGCTATATCACACCCTTGTGGACGCGTGAACGACTTTGATATGAAGGGACTGACTTTAATACTGTCCAGCGTGGACGTACACTGAACTCGGGTGACGCAGTGATCTCCCTATTGACCATGCGCGTACAGATATAAACGTTCAGCCAAAACAAACAACTTTGGAGTATAAAAGATGCATCACATACCTTGGCTGAGACAAGAACCGGTCAAAATTAAAACCGCCATCAGGGAAAACGGTATCATAGCGGCGATAGACGGAACTTGGCAAAATACATAAAGCGATAGGAGTTCTGTCCCAGGATGGGTAACTTTTATAGTCATCGGCTAAAAAACCCTACATAATAGGGTCATAACGATTATAGCATTGAGTTCCATTAACGGATTAAAACGAGGACATATAGGTGTTGTTTTGTTTCCTAGGGAACACAGTGAGTCTATTTTATCTGCTGAAAGCAAATTGTGTTAACCTTATTCATGCCTATAAGAGCGTAAGTGTTTCTAATTATGCAGAAAGTAGTCTGACCCAGGATGATAGTCTTGCTCAAAGGCACTTAGAATCTATGTAATATAAAAAAAACTCACAATTAATTAAAAGTAGATAGCATTCCACTTAAAATCTACGTATATTTAAGACATATATAGTTTCCCTAAGCGATGTCTAACGTTACATTAATAATCAACGAGGCGAAATAGTTGATATGTTTTGCTAAAAATATATCAGTAATTATAAAGAATTACCCAAGTAGGAGGTATTTGAAGGTTTCTTCTCGGTTTTCCGAAAGTGGACAATTTCTCGACATGAAGATTTATACTGACACATACAGCACCCGATGAGAACGCACTGGCGACAACGTTTTACCCCAATAAATTACATTATTTTCTGCAAACATATTATAAAGTGAAGTGAAAATGTATTTAAAGGTTTCCCTATAAAATGTTAGCTTGCATTAGCTCCACAGACAGCAACAAATACAGTGATTAATAAAGCGATTGGTAAATACCGAAATATACAACAACAACAACAACAATAACACCATTACCAACAACATCACCACTACCAACAACAACAACAGAAATATTATGAATTCTTAGAGTTTCATTTATAGTCTATTGCTGTGCATTGGTTACGAGCTCATGTCTCGATGATCGACTATTAGCTAGATTAGTAAATGATGATAACTACAACGTCTGATAGGTTGCATGTAATTTGATTACGGTCCCTTCCACGAGGGCAGGCGTACTACAAGTGCGCATGTGTATATGACGCCATCTATATTTGCATATTCATGCATATGTGAGTTCGTTAAAACGATAATCAATACCAAGCACTGATTGTTGTGGTTTGTTATTTGGCACTGCTACACAACACCGCCACATAACAAAAGAACAAAAGATACTGCATTAGTTTGAGTTGCTACAGAACATTTCTCATCATTCAGTTTCTTTATCTCTAACACTTATATGTATGACAAGTATTGGTTTGATTCTTATGTTTTTTTCGCAATGAAAATGTATTGTCGTTGTGGTATCGAAGCGTTAATATGAAAGTTTCAAGTGGGCAACATTATCTCAGCATATAATCACAAATTAAAAAGCCAGGTCTAGTGATTTTAGCAAATTTTAAGCTTCGGTGATTGCATAAAGATTGACTGATTGATTGGCTGATTTTCGTTTTTTATTACATTCAACGACATTCCAGCTACGCTGTGGTGTGTAAAGAACAAGATTGGATTTCTCAACGCCTCACAAAGTTTGATTAAGGTTTATAATGCTGCCACTTGGTGACGATAACAAAATTGATTTTGTATGTGCTTATTCAATTTTTGTGTTAAATACAAGTGCTCAAAAAACAGTTATCCTTACAAAAAGTAGATTAGTTATTTTGAATCAATTGTCCATCTACAATCAGTAACCCTCAGTAAACGCACAAAGGGAGGCCACTCTTGATCATGTTGAAAAAAGAAGAGCAAAACGTGCAGTGTCTAAAAGATGTCAAAATAATTATAGAAGAATGCTTTAATTTAGATGTCATTAAATTTATCCCTGACTTTCTATCGTCTGCTTCTAATGCCGAACAGTTTTGCTCTTCATACTGATTCATTTGTATCTAGTTGCTAATTAAAAAGTTAAGGGCCCTCTATGTTTAATGTTTTTACTTTTGGGGTATTGAGGGATGAGAGTTTATAGATATTTTTTGATTGTAAAAGTTCGTTTCTTTTTAATTAAATAAAAATTAAGTGTCAATGCAATTCAAAACCATTCTTTCTGAGTCTGGTTTGGTTTTTTCGTTTTTAGTGTGATATTTGAACTTTCCTATTTGAGAGTTTGAGTTTTCAGTGTATTGTATTGTATAATGTCTGTTGTTGTCAAAGTCAACAAGCCAAATGTTTAAAGGGCATGCATTTAACATCTACCATTTCCTATCTCTCTGTTTTGCTTTTATGTATGTTGTTGAAACTGTAATTGACGAATGTTTATATCAATCTTGTAAAAAGTTTGATCGGTTTCACAGATTGTCGTGATTTCAACATAAGGGACCGACGATGCAAACGTTGACACAGTCGAAATTCAATCAATAATCAAAAAACACATCTTGGGGACACTAGACCTTTTAACAAGGGGAAAAATCCACAAATCTGCGGTTGGACATTAGAAAGAATACATCGATTTCGTTACAAACCAAATAAACAATTAATTAACTCAAAACAGAAATAACATGATCGGAGAAAAAATGCCGCTATCAATCAGCGAAAAAAAAGAAAAAAAAAAAAGAAAAAAAAAAAAAAAACCCGAACAAATTAGCAAGCTGTGAATGATTTTTTGTGTCTTTTAGAAAGTGAAGATTAACAGTATTTTCGTTATTTTTGAATAACACTTTCTTAGAACATATACCCGTTCAGAAAATTTTGTAGGTTGAAACCCGTCCGGGAATGAGCAAGCTGTCTGGCATACAGAAGCAGGAAAATCCTACGGAAAATTAAAGCGATGAAAGGGATATTAAACAAATGGCAACAGAGTTTGTACCAGAAGGCAAGAAGAAGAACGAGACTCCATGTACATTTTCGCGCGAGTACAGCGAACCAATAACCTATATATAACGTTATATATGGCACAAGACCACCTTTAATTTGCCATAAGCCGTCATGTAAACGTTTGGCCCCACAGCTCCCTCACAGACTTTCGTTGAGCGAAAACCCCCTGTCACATACTTTAATCGGTCCTTTTGGAGTTTCCAGTTCAAATCTTGACAGACCATGACCAGCGAAATCTTGAGTTACAGAGCCTAGACGATTATAGGTGTTGTCAAGCCGGTTCAGAATGTAAACAACAGCCCAATCACCCCTTCATCAAATGGTAATAAATACACCAAATGTGACCTATTTAGGCTATAATATTACACTGACCAGAAACCTGCACTTAATTTCTTCACATCAATACCAAATACTCCACAAAAAACAAAATTCCCAGGGCCAGAGTAAATAAAACAAGACTACACACCATTTTCACTAAGAACTATATTCGAGACTCACAAAACGGAAGTGAATAATAGTGGTCTTACGCCATATATGCCTCAAATGTTTCTCCAAACAGTGGAAAGCGGTGTAGTTCATGAATATTCAATATCGGACGAACTTTGAACTGAGCTGTACGGCGGAGGTTATTTACAGTACGAAAATGGTCGAGGATGTTCAGACAGGAACGAGACTCATGTCGGAGCATCCTTCGACATTTTCCGCAGCGTTACAGTTATATCGGTGGTGAATGGAAAAAACTATATTACACGAAAACGTGAAATCTTTACCACCGGATTTTTTGTGCGCATGCGTGGAAGTCAACTAATGTTCTCCGCGGATTTGTATTTAAAAAAAACCCACATCGATAAGCTCGTTTCTCGGGTAAAAGCACTGTCAAATAAAACACTGATCCTTTTTTGTGTGACTTGTTGCAAATAATTCAAATTTTGTCGGCTGTAAGTATTTTAATAATAACTCCAATGCCGTCATCATTTCAACACAAGAAAAGCCTTTAAATGTAAACAGTAAGCACGTGGATAACTCGGCTAAAGGACGAAAGCGAGTTACCTCCTCTGAAATAAAGCATTCTATCAGCGAGTATTTACGGTACGAAAATGGCCGAGGTTGTTTAAACATGGGCTGAGACTTCCATGCCCTCGTAAACCCCGGTCCACTAATTCTGTATCACTTGAAACACATTTTTTATTATCTCAGATGTATATGCGTGTCCTCATACTTGTCTGTACGAATGGAGACGTCGCTGAGATGTCCAGTGTTCAAGCTGGTAAATTATTGAAAGTTCTAATAGCCTTTAAAACCATTGTCATTGCTGAGAATTGTATGCATCTTTCATAGCCACCATTTCGAATTATCAGTACTTAATTGGGTTTCTTAGGACAGTCTCTGTTATATGGTTATATGGTTATAGAAACTAAAGACATACAATGTATGGGCTAGTGCTTGGGTATGAATACATTCTGCGGAAATATGTTAGGAATCACGATTCTTTATGGGATATCACAGGTACGGTGCGGGTTTCCCAATTAATCTCCTTTTAGCGATGGAAAGTTATTCGTTCTCCAATATTTCTCAGTAGTGATTGAATTCTTCATGTTTTTGCAAATTTACAGACCTGGTAGTATAGTATCTTTCAGAAGCCATCGGTTGCGTTCATTTATCATTTATTCGGCAATAAATAAACTTCCCCTGGACAATGACGTCAGATGTGTAGCGGTCTATTCACAAACAAATCATTTCCGCACGAGAGTTTCTATAGTGGACGAGACTAAAACAACTCTCCTACGCTATACCAGGCGATTGCGCATTATAATTTCCGCAAATATTTGGGGCGAAGTATACCACAGACCAGCAAATTAAAGAAGTGACAAAACAAGATGGCCCAGGTATATCTAAGAGTCAATTCTCGACATAAGAAGTTGAATCGATTATATTTTAGAAAGTTCACAAGCCACACAGTATATTAACGAAACAGAATCTTGCTGACTGATCAGTATTGTTACATACCAGCTAATGTTTATATACATTCCTGACTGCAAAATGGTTCTGAAACAGTATCCATGTTTATAAACCTAAACATTAAACCAGTACTATTTAAATATGGGTGTGGTCCGCAACCGTGGCTTAGTGGGTAGCAATTGCGCTTACTAATCCATAGTAATTGGGCTAGGCATTGTGAAGTGGACAGTCTGTCGTCATATGTATGAGTACGACGTTTAATCAAACAAACGAATCAAACAATTAAATAATGGGTGTGTTTTCAATAACCTCATTGTAGTACTCTGAGGGGGTATTATGGCAGGGTATCTGTTTATGAAGCAACTGTTACATAAGTTTTCGGGCTATTAAAATCGACCAAATATACTTTTTTTATTGAGTTTTTGTTTGTTGCTTTGCCTTAGTCCTAGTTATAATTTGCTATAGTGAACTGGTTTGAGCGTAAAGTCCTATATTGGCCTATATGTGTTACTAGTGGGAAAATCCGTAAAGATTTTTCGTACCAATATTTAAAATCGAGGCTGGTGATATGAAGTGGACCCCTGGTCGGTATATGGGGAAATATGTATAGTGCATACTGAGTGATTAACGCCCTGTTTTGGACAGTTCAAACACTCCAGTGACCCTTGAAGAAATGTAGCCATAAATCAGAGAACGAATAAAGGAGAGGAGGGATACTGATAAGTGATTTGAAAACCACCACGAAAGATATCACAGGTTTCGTGTCGTTGAACGGCTTGAGAGCAATTTGATATTTCTATAAACGTTTACAAATTCATCGAATTATTTGGGCGACATTAAGCTTTACGAAAAACAGACGGGTTTTAGCATCGAGGATAATCATGGCTGAACGAATCTATCCACTGCTTTTCTTCACCATTCTAACTTTCACAGGTAAGAGTAGATGACCGTGTACTATTACTTAGTCTTGCAGTAGGCCTAGATATGTTGCTGTTCGAGATATATCTCTAAACGCTTAGAGAGAAAAGCATGGATTTAAATTGGTTTTAAATGAACTTTTGTTGACATTTAAACTCAAACGTGAAAATCGGCTCTAAAATGAAAAAAAAAAAAAGTCGAAATCTCATATTGAATGCCGTATTGTCGATTAATTACGAACTATCTTCTATTTGCAGGTTGTTTCGCAACGAATGACACCTCCGGGGCCTGTCATGGAAGCCCTTTGCTTCCTCCAACGAGTAACTTCTTATATTGCGCTCTCGAGTTTGAAATTTGTGTTCTTGAAGTGAGATATTACGAGCATGTGTTTACGGCTAATTGCCCGGACAGCGTAATTACGTCTCCACAACAAGGTGAATGTTGTAATTTAAAAGCGGATCAATGTTACTGGACAGGGAATTTCTCTGATACAACACAATTACACGATGATTGCAATGCCACTCGGAATCAGTTTGGCCAATGTGTGCTTCCTGCCGGGTTGAGCCGATTCCCCGACATGTCCTCACAGTGTACCAATGCCAGCAGCATCAGGGTTATTGTTTACTCATGTGGAAACGGTAAGCTTGTTCGAGTTACATGTATATATGGGGAGCTTATTGCTGTTATTGTCTACTAATATGGAATGGTAAGAACCAAACAGTGATTTTGTTCTCATGTGGAAAAGATCAACTTTTCTCTTTTACTGTTTTGATGTGGAAAAGTTACCTAGTTAATTTTGATGTGATGTAGAAATAAACTACATTTTAAAGTTATTAGCTAATGTAGGAATTCTAATGATGACACGGCATTGGTTTTCCCTTGGAGGGAAATGATGAACAGTCAGGCTCTTGTGACAGATATAAATTTAACAGGGTATAGGAGGTATTCTCATGTGATAATGGAAAATATATTCGGATTATTTTATATCATGTAGAAAATATAAAGTCATCTGGGCTTTGTATTACCAAGTGTAAATGGTAAACGTATTCGAGTTACTGTCTACTAATGTGGAAGTTATATAAAAATCATTCTAGTGATTGCAGTCAGACCTGGGTTTTTGTAATAAAGTGAAAATGCCCCTTATCGAATTACATTTACTGCCAAGGCGACTCTCACTTGATCAAGAGTTGTCGTTCGTTTATGTTGGACGCTCACTTTCTATATATCCCTGCGATATGTCCTCACCATCAGATATGTTGACGAAACAGAAAGCAAGCGTTTAAATCTGTTTTTGAATAATACTTTCAGAAGCAAATTTCTATTACGCCAGGATAATGTTAAAACGTTTTAATTTGTGACAATACCCATTGTTTTTAATACAACACACAACGGGGCTATATGTTGACATTTTATTCTCTACAGCGTCGATATCCACCACACTGCTGAAGTTGCGTTGTTGATGTAACACATCTCTACATTTAACGTGAAAACATCCGATTCCTTTGACGTCATTATTTCTGTCATATACGTTCAGGTGGAAAAAGTAGTTCCAAGCCCCACACACAGGTGAATACAGAGTGAGCCTATGCTACCGAATGCCAAAGCTAATGTAAAGCAGAAAAAATACAAAAAAAAAAAAAAACAACAAAACAATGCATGGATTAAATTATACTTTTTATCCCGCCTAACCGATATTGAATGGCAATAGAAGAGACGTTGATGCTCGTTCTGTTATATTCACATTCTGTATATGTCAAATATTTATATGTTTTTGCAGACCTTTAAAACAAAAACAAACAAATCGTGAAGAAGGGAGACTCTCATGAGCTATCTATCGCCATTGACAACTGTCAAGCTCCCCAGTTTTCCGCACCCTTGACGGAAACGGACAAATGAGAAAAATACCGAGTGCCTGATTTTATGTGGATTAGGCCTGGATAAGGCCGAGATTCATATCCTAGGTTGTGATCCTAGGTTGCAACATGAAGCCAATCTGTTTGATGTGTTATTGTATTACGTATTGGGATTGTTCTGTCTTGTCTTTGTTTGTTGCCAGGGATATCGCGGGTGATTTTCCTCCACCCATGACACGTCGTCATATGAGTGAAATATCATAAAATACGACATTAAACTCCAATAATAAAACAAAACAAATCATTTTGGGATACGTGGACATAACTTTATGAAGACCGCGTTGGACTGCTAATCACCCTTCGATGTATCGCAGTGGATTACATGTTGGTCTATATGAAGGTGACACAAGTAGATTCTGTTCAGTGGATTTTACGAGATTTCACTCGATTTTCCCTAACATTATCGTGGGTGGTTGGAGGGAGCTCCATGTTGCCCTGGTGGTCCCAAAGCTAAAGGAGAACAGATAGCCGATCTGTTTGTGGTGTCTGTATTGTGTACTGTAATAGTCCTGTCTTGTCTTTGTTTGTTGCCAGTGGTGTCGAGGGTGGTTTCCTTTACCCATTGGGCTGGCACGTCGTCATATAAGTGAAATACCCTTGAGTATGACATTATACCCCAATCAAAAAATCCATAACGTTACCTTCGAAGAGTTAACCAGTCATAATGAACTGAGTAAAAAAAACATAGAGTTAAGAGCCAATCATGCGAATCAACATTCCAGCTATATTCCTGAGCGTTTTAAAGCGAAGTATAGCCTGCATTAGATATTAGGGTCTTGCTGGACCCCTTGGTCGATTTTAAAGACACCAGCTGTACTTAGTCTCCTATGCAGAAGAATATCAATCTATACCATATATATGTATAATTTGTGGAAAGTTTGAATACTCAGGATTGCATATATATGAATGTGGTGAAAGTCCAATTATTATTTCTACATATGTTGCAAAATGAGTAAATGTCAACAGAAAAAATAGACTGCTTTTTATGGTTTATTTCTCGAAGTGCAATAAAGATAAGACTCAATAAATTAGTTGACCTATTAGAGTCGTCCTTGAACTAGTAAACAGTGCCTCATTTTTTTGAAATTTTTAATAGAACGATCACAGTGGATCTTTTTGTCTATCCCACCTTGGAAAGTCTTATAAAAATGTAAAATACAACTTTCAGAAAACATTAAAAAACATCAAGGACGAACTTCTAGAAAATGAGACACATTAACTAGATTGCATCGAGTTTTATTTGATGGTACAATTTTGAAGTTTATTACCTGAATAGTTTTCTAGAAACACACCCTGCTTAAAACTGAAGTGCCAGAAATTGGCAATTAAACATTTCGGCTTAATATATGATCAGGGAAAAGCTAACTTATAGACTTCAATTAAACCGTTTTGTACTTGGAATTCCGAATTATTTGTTTCACCAACGTATAGTTTGAATATCTAACTTTTAATCCAAACAAGAAGAACAATTTGGTTCATTTTGAGCCCAAGGAGTCCAGCAAGACCGTTATAGGCAATGCACCAATCTATGTTTCTCTGTGGCAAAGTGAGTGGCAGGCAGCGGCAATAGGCAGATTTTTCCACCAGTTTTACCCTCTTGTTTCTTTCCCTGTTTTATCATTATCGTCAAGAAGAGCAGAGGTTTTAATTCATCAGCTGTTGTCTGGTCACATTCCCTTAAATTTTTATCTGAAACGTTTTAATCTCCATGACTCAGGCCTCTGCGAGAACTGCTTAGAGGAAGAGTCGATTACACATTTTTTATTCCATTGTCATCTATATAATAATCAACGCTTATTTTTTTATCATGAACTTAGCAGCATTGGTATTTTTTCTCCGTCTCTTAAAAATATTTTAAACCCAACCAGATGCCATAATAAAATATTCCAAGCCACTGCAAGGCTCATGATTTAATGTCATAGGTTTTAAGGTATATATATATATAGGTTTCTGTTTACCTATGTACATGTGTCTCTTCATGTTCTAAACCCTCTTTGTTACTTATACATAATGTCCTCGTGGGGCACTTGTTGTGCTAGTTAATGTCATTGACATCATAGATAATTATGAGACAAACCCGACTAACAATGGCGCAAATCATTCCACTGAATGGAGTCGCCACAATTTAAAATATGTATGTATGTACCAATCTATGTTATCTGTGCCCATAGATATTGGTGTCAAGAGTCTACTCAGGTTAAACATTTTACCAAGTTTAATCCTGGACTCGTTACTATGATTATATGCGGAGTGTAGTTATTGGAGACTGGCAAGTTTTAACTTCCGGCCAATGGAAGCTCTTACAGAGCTACACGTGTAAACACATGAATACTATTACGACTATTCAAGTTTTGTGTTATTCATAAGTTTTTAAGAATAATTCGTTCTCAATAACATTATAATAGGGGTCGATGGAATGGTGAATCAGGTATCAGCTACTGGTGCAGAGAAAGGCCTTTATTTCTTACTGGTGCGGATAATGGGCTTTATTTACTGCTGGTACAGAGAAAGGTCTTCATTCATTACTGATGCGGAGAATGGGCTTTATGTTTTACTAGTACGGAGAATGTTCTTTATTTATAAATGTATTTATTTATTAATGGTCCGGAGAAAGGTCTTTATTTGTTGCTGATACGGAAAAAGGTCTTTATTTATTACTGGTACGGAGAATGGTATTTCTTTAGTAATGGCACGGAGAAAGATATAATTTATTTCTGGTGCAGAGAAAGGTCTTTGTTCATTACTGGTACAGAGAAATGTTTTTTTTTGATGATTGGTGCGCAGAATGGTCTTTATTTATTACTGGTACAGAAAAGGTCTTTATTTATTACTGGTACAGAGAAAGGTCTTTATTTATTACTGGTGCGGAGAATGTGCTTTATGTTTTACTAGTACGGAGAAAGTTCTATATTTATTGCTGGAACGGAGAAAGGTCTTTATTTATGACTGGTACGGATAATGGTATTTCTTTAGTACTGGTATGGAGAAAGGTCTAATTTATTTCTGGTGCAGAGAAAGGTCTTTGTCCATTACTTGTACAGAGAAATGTCTTTATTCATTACTGGTACCGAAAATGGTCTTTATTTAATACTGGTTGCAGAGAAAGTTATTTATTTATCACTGGAGAAGAGAATGGTTTTTATTTTTTATTGGTGCGGAGAAAGGTCTTTACTATTGCGGAGAAAGGTATTTATTTATAACTGGTACGGAGAAAGGTCTTTATTTATTACTGGTACGGAGAAAGGTATTACAGACAATCCACTGACCAGATGAAATAGCAACGTGCAAAGGCTTTGAACTCTTTTTATGTGGTTTACACATTATGACGATTTGTTGTTCACCGTAATTTTACAGGAAGCAGTGGTGCGCAAAATTGTCTTTCTTTATTATTAGCGGGGAGATTGGTCTTCATCTTTATCACTGGTATTGAGAATGGTCTGATTTATTACTGGTGCGGAAAAACGTCTTTATTCATTACTGGTAGGCAACAGAGAAAGTTCTTTATTTATTACTGGTACAGAGAAAGGTCTTTATTTATTACTGGTACAGAGAAAGGCTTTTATTCATTACTGGTACAGAGAAAGGTCTTTATATAATACTGGTGCGGAAAATGGTCCGCCTGTTGACCATCAGGTATATGGTCACACGATGTGTTCCCTGCAATAGCGGGGGGTGTTTTTTGTTCTTCCCGGTTGTCCATCGTAATTTGGTAAGCAGTGTGAAGTGGACAATCCGTCGTCATATAAGTAAAACACCATTGAGTATGACGTTAAACCTCAATCAAACAAATAAACAAAATTGGGATTCAGATTATAGAAAAAACTGTATAACACTCCCTTACAGAAAAGTCTTTTAGGATCCTATATGATTTTGGACATAACCTATATGATAATTATGAAATCATGTAGGATAATTTTAAAATCCTATAGGCGTTTCTAGAAAAATCACGTAGGATTCTATAAGATTCTAGAGGAATCGATCGGGTCCGTCTGTCGACCATCAGGTAAATGAGCGAGTCAGACTTTGTGGGTCAGACAATCTCCCGGGG
>JAVFBW010133384.1:0-13572 GCA_034783835.1 Mopalia ciliata
AACGGTACCAGCAATCCGGTTCAACAGCTGACCGTCAACGTTCTGGTCGACCTAGGGTCTCAACAGCAGCCCAAGATCGCTACATCCGGTTAATTCATCTGAGAAACCGAACCATAGCAGCGACGGATACCGCATCAAATGTCCCAAGTGTCCGAGAATATCGGCACAGACAGTCAGAAATCAAAATGGCTTACGCGCCTGACGTCCTTACTTTGGCATAGTACTGAGATAACAGCATCGACCTGCAAGGGTCCGATGGTGTAACAGATTAAGGGACTTGAACCCGTGAAACAGGAGGCGAGTCTGGTTTAGCGATGAATCCCTATTCAAGCTTCGGAGAAGAGATGGTCGTACACGTGTTTACAGAAGCCGGAATGAGAGGTTCGCAAGAAACTGGTGCACATCACTGGCAACGTTAACGACGCTCGATACAGAGATGAGGTTTTGACACCACACATGCTACCCATAATGGACCTCTGTAGAGACGCATGCGCAGTCAATATCCAGCGCAGCAAACATGTGCAAGAACTGCAACAGGCTCTTGAGCAAGAATGGAGAAAAATTCGGCAAAACCGTATTGTGGATTGATCATGTCTAAGCCGAGACGGGTCCGTCTTGTGTTACAGGTAATGGTGGGCACAACAGATATTGACTTTGCATTGACGTCATCTAAGCACTATATACTTAAATTTGATAAATTTTGACATTTTAATGAACTTCAAAATCTGAACCAGTGTGCTTACTTTCAGTGTAATGTGATGCTTGTTTCTGTATTTAAAATGATGTTGAAAATTTATATTTGGTTAAAAAAAATCAATGCTGCTTTTCTTTTTTTGGAGAGTATATTTTAAGGCGAAGGCCTAATGTTGAAATTCATTTTGCATTTCATTAAATATGTACATATCAACAAAACAATATCTCGTGTGTGGCGCCAATAGTTGATCATTGGAACATGTACCCACTTTCCATTTATTTTCATGGCAATCTCCAGCGTTTCTGAGTATATTTTTTTCTGAATAAAACTTGTTCAATACCATTCCGAAACTTACGTTGTTCATACCAGCTGTTTATACTAGCCAGGTCGGCTCCAGGTGCTCGCTTTTTACAGTTGGTGCGAGCAATGGCCCAGTTGACATTTGGTCCTTGATCAGATGATAAGAAGTAACACTTAGAACTCCCTAAATAAAACAAACAAAACAGTCGTTATTTAATAAATCATAGGTATGCGTAGAAATACCTGTTTAGATCAATAATTACAGGGTACAATTTATGTGTAAATAAAGTTAATACATATCATCTGGAATGTTACTCCAGCAACGGGAAGGTATCTTAAAGTGTACCGATGTGTCTCATCTGGAATATTACTCCAGCAACGGGAAGGTATCTTAAAGTGTACCGGTGCGTATCATCTTGAATGTTACTTCAGCAATGGAAATGTATCTTAAAGTGAACCGATGTGTATCATCTGGAATGGTACTTCAGCAATGGAAATGTATCTTAAAGTGAACCGATGTGTATCATCTGGAATGTTACTTCAGCAATGGAAATGTATCTTAAAGTGAACCGATGTGTCTCATCTGGAATGTTACTTCAGCAATGGAAATGTATCTTAAAGTGAGCCGATGTGTATCATCTGGAATGTTACTTCAGCAATGGAAATGTATCTAAAAGTGAACCGATGTGTCTCATCTGGAATGTTACTTCAACAATGGAAATGTATCTTAAAGTGAACCGATGTGTATCATCTGGAATGTTACTTCAGCAATGGAAATGTATCTAAAAGTGAATCGATGTGTATCATATGGAATGTTACATCAGCAATGGAAATGTATCTTAAAGTGAACCGATGTGTATCATGTGGAATGTTACTTCAGCAATGGAAATGTATCTTAAAGTGAACCGGTGTGTATCATATGGAATGTTACCTCAGCAATGGAAATGTATCTTAAAGTGAACCGATGTGTCTCACCTTGAATGTTTTACCAGCAAAGGAAAGGTATGTTAAATTATACTTGTGCGGATCATGTTGAATTTTACTTTGCAGTGGGAAGGTATATTTAATTCTACCCATGATGATCATCTTGAATGTTACTCCAGCAACATTTTGTTTATGTTTATTGATGCTATTTGTTCAGACTGGTCGTCCTGCCGTTACATGCATTACCATCGTTATTACTGTCATTAATCAATTTACAAAACCCACTATAGATTTACATTTGATTCGATTCAACTGTATTTCTTCATGGTTTAATATCATAGAAGAGAAGAAAAGAGGGAAGTAGGGAGGGGATGCTGATAAATTGATGATGAAACTATATAATTCACTTACAGGTCCCAGCTGATGTGAAGCCAGCTGGACATCCCCCATGGACTGGGGGAGTCGGCGGCACAGTGTGGGGTGGATGTGAGCCATCTGGTCGTTTACAGATAAAATTAATAGCCTCTCCACAATTCAGGTCGTTCCATTCACCTAGAAGTGAATAATGTTCTTTTAATAAACGTTCAATATAAATGTATGATCCTATACAAATACAAGACATTGATTTTCTTTAACATACACTCGGAATATCAAATAAACATTTCTGTAGCGATTATGGAAAAGTGAAATGGTGTAGAAATACTTGAATACTCTGCTTGGTCAGTTGACCAATTGAATTCTGAGTATCAAACATTTAAAACTATACATTAAAATACTTTACTTTTAAAGCAGATGTATTTAGATATAGGTATTTAAATGAACAAAATTAAACATAATAAAATTGTCTAGTTAGATGACAAAATTAAGTCAAAAGGGAAACATAAATTATAATGTCTATTATCATGTACCATTTGTGGTCGAAAGACGTAGATCATCTCTTAGTAGGCGGATATCAAAAATGTTTATCGGAGCAGCCCTAACAGTTATATGGCTTACCATTATAATTGAACATATGCACACATCTTTGACCACCGTATAAGTCATTTGGTTGTCTGGGAGCCCAGTTTTTATAATTAACTGGTGTTCCATCAGTCCACCTTGAACATATAATGACATTTTGCTGGTTATATTGTTGATGTAGATTGACAAATAAATTCAACATTGGAGCTGACTATTATTATATTGATTGCATGAGGACTAAAAACATCCTACATCTAGCACTGAAAAACACAGTGCCGAAATTCTCTCACAGAGGTCTATATATCTCATGAATTACCGTGTAATTGGAAATGATTCTGAATACATATGATCACTTGTTACCTAAACAAAAGAGAGAGTTATAATCACCCGTATTATTAGTCTGATATATGTTATAAAACAAAAAATAATTAATATATGACAAGATGTAAAATCTTCAGATTTTCTAAATAATCGGTATATATAGAATTAAAAAAAGTTGACTATTGTTTATTATGGATGAAACAGCTCAATATGTACAAAGTCGTACACATGGCAACCCAAGCCGAACACAAATTCCACTGTACTTCGCCGTCCTCTTTTGATAAATTTATTTTTGGTTATCTCAATAACAACATCACAATGACACGATATTTCATCGATTGGCTATTTGTGGCTTGGTCAACTCCTCTAGATGCATGGGATTTAACCCACACCCCTACCCCAACCAACCCCCATCATATAAACACTTTGGATTTCACTCCTCCGCTTTGATTCTGAAACTTTGGGAGTTTATATAGAATATAGAATATATAAATATGAGTTTATACAAATGTAATATAGAGGTGTGAATATAGAGATACGGTATTGATAATTATATGATTAGATCACCTTAATTGTTTTAAACCTCTTCTTCGTCTGTTTATTTGGGATCGAAGTCAAAGACAAATCAGCTCTAGTGGTATAGTCAGTGACTTTTACTCACAGCGTAGGTTCGGATTCTTTACCAAAACTATTTTTAATTCTACTATACATACGTGTAATCCATCAAGTCCAGTTCATTCAGACCTATCCAGTAGTCTGTCCTGTACTGTTTGCTTATCTACAAAGATAAACAGGGAAACCATATCCTACATTTACAATATTACATCCATGCGGCTCCTTTAGTTCCGTTACGCAGGTGTAAAATATCAAACACATATTCATCAGAATAAAACGAGCTCATCAACTGCTTTAGTCAGAATGGCCCAGACGTGCTTGTTTACACAGCCTGGCGACGACTTTTGTTCCAACAGAAAATACCTTAACACATGATAAGTATTCTACATATATGCCAATATTTTGTACACAAAAAAAAGTATTTCAACTTTTAAAATGTAGGATGTACTCACTAAGGCAGTGATTAAGTTGCCTTCGTCTTGTGAATGAATGCTGGCTAAGTCTCCGCCTTGTTTCACGCAGTACTTCCGGGCATCGTACCAGGTCATTTCCTGGCCATAATAACTGTAATAATAACAGCTCGTATTGAACCGGTACCAACCATTTGCACCACAGGAGGTCGCTAAAAATATCACAAGCAAATAGTATATACTAAACAAAATCACAACAGTGCAGTTAAATACACATACGTAAATAAATAAATGACGAATACCACATGAGTCAAGCCCTCGATCGTGGCTTGGTGATTAGAGTAACTGTTAATTAATCCTATTTCGATGTGCTGTCCACGGGTTCGAGTCCGCCTGTCGATTATCAGGCTTATGGGAGAGTCATGTGACGCCAGCGTTCGAGAAGGTTGTTTTGAGGTGGTTTCCTCTCAGATTTCAACCGTATTTAAGCAAGTAACCGTGCTGACAATCTGTCCTCATATAAGTCAAATATCCTTGTGTATGACGTTAAACCCAAACCAAACAACCAATTCAAATGATGCAAACTAAAGACGACAAAATATGAACCCAAGCTAGTTTAATCTCATATTAAAAACTGCCTATCTGACTACATGAAACAAAACCCAGTGAAGTGAACTGAAACATAATTATGCATTAAGGATACTATACATATCTGCTTACTTGCATGAAAGGCCCAATCAACTAAACCTCACTCTGTCTATTGTATCACATATAAAACATGCCATACCTGTCGATTAAGAAAACCTCTGACCTTGAAAGTCAATTGTACCAAATTAAAACATCCCATATCTGCCTATTTGAGCAAAACCCTCTGATCTTGAAAGTCAATCATATCAAATATAAAACATCCCATATCTATCTGCTTGAGCAAAACTCTCTGATCATGAAAGTCAATTATATCAAATATAAAACATTCCATATCTGCCTGATTGGGCAAATCCCTCTGACCTTGAAAGTAAATTGTATCAAGTATAAAACATCCCATATTTATCTGCTTGAACATAACCTTCTGATCTTGAAAGTCAGTTGTAGCAAACATAAAACATCCCTTATCTGTCTGCTAGAGCAAAACCATACGATCTTGAAAGTCAATTGTATCAAATATAAAACATCCCATATCCATCTGCCTGAGCAAAAACTCTCTGATCCTGAAAGTCAATTGTATCACATAAAACACCCCCTATATGCCTGCTTGAGCAAAACCCTCTGATCTGGAAAGGTACTTCTATCACATATAAAACATCCCATATCAGCCTGCTTGAGCAAAACCATCTGATCTTGATAGTCAATTGCATCAAATATAAAACATATCATATCTACCTGCTTGAGTAAAACCCTCTGATCTTGAAAGTTAATCATATCACAAAAACATCCCATATCTGCCTGCTAGAGCGAAACTATCTGATCTTGAAAGTCAATTGCATCAAAGATAAAACATCCCATATCTGTCTGCTTGAGCAAAACCCTGTGATCTTGAAAGTCAATCGTATCAAACATAAAACATCCGTATATGCCTGCTTTAGCAAAACCCTCTGATCTTGAAAGTCAATCGTATCACAAAAAAACATCCCATATCTGGTTTCTTGAGCAAAACCCTCTGATCTTGAAAGTCAGTCGTATCAAACATAAAACATCCCATATATGCCTGCCTTAGCAAACTCTCTGATCTTGAAATACAATTGTATCAAATATAAAACTTCTTAAATCTGCCTGCTTGAGCAAAACCATCTGATCTTGAAAGTCAATCGTATCACAAAAATCATCCCATATCGGCTTGCTTGGGCAAAACCCTCTGATCTTGAAAGTCAATCGTATCAAACATAAAACATCCCATATACGCCTGCTTTAGCAAACTCTCTTATCTTGAAATTCAATTGTATCAAATATAAAACTTCCTAAATCTGCTTGCTTGGGCAAAATCATCTGATCTTGGAAGTCAATTGTATCAAATATTAAACATTGCATCTCTGTCTGCTTTAAACAAGGTCATCTCACTAAAGGTCAATTGTGTCGCATATCAGACATGGAACATATATATCGACTTTAAACCGGCAGAACTAAAAGTCAACTATGTCACATGTAAGACAAGGCTAATCTGTCTGTTTGAAACAAAACGATATGATTAATTGTAATAGATAGACTAGCACTTACCTACTGTTACTTGCGGGTAAACTGTTGACTGTAGGTTTAATCCTGTATATAGAGACGTAAGTATACATAAATACCATCATTTCGCTACTGTTGCCGAATTTAATATTGTGTTGCTGATATCAATGGTTTTTTTATTGATGCTGAATCATTCAATATATTGATCATAATATAAAGGGAAGAGATACAGAACAAATAAAATCCACTCATTTGCCCGAGACTGCTGAATCTGTTTTTCTTCCCTATAGGAATTTATTTGCTATCAAGCATGCAATTATATCTTATACGAATTTCATGCTACTAATTTTTTTTCTCATTTTAATTACCTTTACATCCACACCTCCTCACAAACCATACATTTTATTTTCTTCGTGTTTATCTCTTTATTTTATCCCATTATGGTGCTAGTAGAGTATATTCCCTTTCAACAGGTAGTTGCTTTGGAACTTTAATTCATTTATTGGTGTTTTACGCCATATTCAGCTGTATTTCAACTACGCTGTAGCGTGCAAATATTCTTCTTCTCGCCAAGATTCTTTATTTAAAAATATATTTGAAACAGACTGGACCCTTTTTTGTACACTAAATATCAAAATTTCATTTAATATATAAAACTTGTAAATATGGTGTTAGATATAGTTATTTATAATTATTTATGAATATCAATGTTGAGTTTTTCCTTTTGGCAGCCACCAACACTATGCACTGCTTTCTTTTAACCAAAGGTGTTTGCCATTGTGCTGCCCTCGAGAATGCGGAAGTTGGCGAGCTGTAGAGGGAGCAGGCCTGATGTCTACCTCCATCCCTTCCAAGGAATCAAAGCGGTTTGTCAAAGCAGCCGGCTCCGACCGAAGGGGCTTGCTTGTTGACGGTTTTGGAGGGTGGTGTTCAACTCTCTCGAAGTTTATTACATTGATTGGCTGTTCAAACGTTTCCGTTTGAGCATTTTATTGTTTTGTTGCTGTCGAAGTCCTCATGAACTTTTTCAGAGCAACGAACGAATACAAAACCACCTTTGCACTGGGTCATACCGTGTCCGAACTTCTGACAAATGAAGCACCCTGTTATCTACCCTCATCCTGTAATGGCCAATGTGAATGTTGTCTGGCACTGCATTAGAATCAAACGTTACTAAGTAGGTATTAAGTTTTATTATAGTTCCATCCTGTTTAGTCATAAAAAGCTCACCATTATTTATGCCTTGATCACAGAGTTCAGTGCAGATCTCTTCCTCTGATAGACCAAAGGGATCTCTGTCTCGAATGATCCCCTTACTTCGACTGGTAACTCTAAGCTTTTCTTAAGTAAATTAACCGCTCTCTGGCGCACTCCATCAGAATGTCACCTGATCGCATTTTAGTAGCGTTTTTATAGAGTTCCTGTCGTTGCTTTTTTAAAGCAAACGGCGAAATTGTTATCAAAGACTTATTTTCAAAAATACTACTGATCACAAACAGTTTTGGCCAGTTATGTTTTACTTTTTCATTTACATCAGTTTTAAGAACTTTTCTTTTTTCCCCATAATTATAGGGTTGGAGGTGATGCCATCATGTGGAGAGTTATGTTTCAATCCTCTTATTTAATTTAGCATGCTAGTAATCTTATCTATGGTTATGGTCCACACTGTGCACTAGAACTCTCAAGACCTTGCTTAACTACTTTATACTGACATATAGGTTCCACCTCTCCTCATTTGTGTCAATTTATACCTCCTGACGATAGAGGCATAAGCATGGAAACGTTGTGTGCTATCACAAAACAAGAAGTGGTTGTCCAGAAATTGTATAATTATTTTACCCCACTTCTAAATGATATATCCTTTTATATCCCATTTTATAACCTGTTATTGTCATCAACATTGTGTGTTCATAAACAGTTATGTAGCCTGTCGCGTTGGGACAAGGAGCATAAGGTTGTTAAATGGTTTTACCTTTCAATTGAATGTAAATAGTGAATGAATGCATCTCCCTATAACACAAGGATAGCGTCCCTATATCAGTTTTTTTGGAGTTAAACTAATATCTTCACCGTAAAACTTAACTTTCTTCACTTTACAAATAAAACTTTTCCCAAGCGCACAGTTAGCATCGTTCCACCGTATGGCGTCTTTGTCGAACTCCACACAGTCTTGGTTGTTGTTGTGGTTGCTGGGTTGACCTGCTGCCCAGTTCACATAGTCGTTCGGTGTCTTGTCGCTCCATTCGTATCCTGTGGAACAACATACTCTTTACTTGTAAACATTCTTATCTTTGGTTACATGTTCTCTATATCTCAATCCTCGAGAGGAATTCAGAACCAACTGTCTTTCACAATAAAAAAATATGAAAATATCATTATTATTTGAATACAGTTTGCTGGAATATATATAGATCAACGTCTGTAAAGGGTGAAAACGGCCAGCTTAAGCCAACTTAATATAAACTGCGTTAAATATTTTCTCTGTTTGGTGTTAACCCTTAATGTTAATATGTACATGTATGCACCAAGTTTGCTCAGTGATGGGGTGAATATCATGAATGACCGCATGCTGGGTCTATAGAAAGTTATCAATTTTTTAATCCAGAAGATTTCATGATTACAAAAAAATAGCTTGTAACGACCTGAGTACAAAAAAACTGGTCAAGGGAGTGATATGAAAAGGACCCAGTCAAATTTATGAATACTGCTACTGGGTTTACCTGACTCCGATGCTCGATCATTCATACCAATCCAATATGTGCCAGGTTTTAAGTATTTCATCGTTCTGAAGACAAATAAAAAGTACAATACAAAAAATAAGCTAAGTAGCTAGCAGGTCAACCACTAGAGTCCTTTTTGAAAAAAAATATGCTCATAGTCCAACTCCAATCACATTTTCCTACTTTTGTTCAACAACTAATCTTTTGTTTAAAGAACCAAAGAGTAAAAGTTATGGTATTTATCACCATTTTGGTGTGATAGGCAATGTCGGCCATATTTGTGAAACCTAGTGAAATATAACCACATCTATGGTATAAAGAGAAAAGCAAAGTTTGAAGTTAATACCTGAATTTGAGTGATGGCCATTTTGGTTTGTGGAATTTATGAAATGCAATCCCATCGATTTCTTAACTGGAGGAAACTATTTCCAAAATTGAAATATATCAAAATTATGCAATGGCTGCTGTTTTGTGTGGCAAAATTTGGAGAGATGAAATCCCATTATTTGTCTTCATAGGGGGGAAGCTCAGGTAAAATTTGTTTTCAAAATTATCATGTAGGCGTGAATATCGACAAAATGTGCAATGGCGACCATATTGCTCTGCACAATCTTATGTTTAAGTATAACAAAGCGAAATTTCAGGTGTCAAGTTAATCTGTGAATTTGATAAAATAATTATCAAGCTCAGAACACAAAAACATGAATATTGTATAACGATGCATTGTCGGCCATTTTGTTTTCCGGAATGTTAAGAAATTCAATCTCATATGTTGTCTTAATAAGAGGAGACTATATTTCAAGTTTGAAGTCAATCCGTGAACTTGTCAGAGAGTTCTAGTGTTCACAACATATACAGTGATGACTATTGTAAAATAATGCAATGGAAGCCATCTTGTTTTATAGAATTTGGTGAATTCAGCCCGATCCATTTTAAAAGGCAGGAAGCTATCTTCAAAGTTTAAAGTTAATCAGTGAATTTATTATCTACTTACCATATTCACAACACTTACAGGCATAAATATTCTAAAATTGTGTAATAAATTCCATTTAGTGAAATGTTATCTCGTTTGTGGTTGTAATCAGAGGAAGCGATATACCAAGTTTCAAGTCAATCAGTGAATTTATACTCTAATTATCGTGTTTACAACACATACAGGCATGATTATGCTAAAATTATGTAATAATGGCCATTTTGTTTAACGGAATTTGATGAAATGCAATACCATCCGCCATCTTCACAGAAGGAAGCTACAAACCAAGTTTGGAGTTTATCCGTGAATTTATTCTTTACTTATTTTGTTCACAACACATACAGGCATAAATATTCTAAAATTATGTAATGCAACAGCCATTTTGTTTTACCGAATTTGGTGAAATGTAATCCCATCCACTGTCTAAACTGGAGGGAGCTACTTACCAAGTTTGAAGTTAATCTGTGTTTTTTTTTTCTCCTCTTATAGTGTTCACAACGCATACAGACATGAATATTCTAAAGTTATGTAATGTAACAGCCATTTCGTTTTACGGAATTTGGTGAAATGCAACACCATCCGCCGTCTTAACAGAAGGAAGCTACTTACCAAGTTTGAAGGTATTCCCTCTATTTTTTTCAAGCTAGTGTGTTCACAAACGTTTGTGATGGACGGACAGAGAAACAGACGGAAAGGCGGACTGGCGGACAGAAAGACGGACGAAAGGAAGGACGGACACCGAGTAGCATTTCGAAGTCCCCCCTCCCTACTATATAAGTGGTTCACTTTCATAAAACCACAAGAAAGTATGACAATAAATTAAATACTGGTACCTGTTGTATAACCGATTACTTCAATTTAAGGTTATAAGATGTTTATGTTATATCACTGATGTTTAATGCAGTTTGTATTCCACATTGACCAGATAGTTCTGGCATCCTACCCATCGCCTTAGTTGTTTGTGTGTTCAGCGGATTGGCCCTGTTCATTGTACCCATCACATCAGTTGTTTGTGTGTTGAGCGGATTAGCTCTGTTCATTGTACCCATCGCCTTAGTTGTTTCTGTGTTGAGGCCGTGTTCATTGTATCCATCACCTCAGTTGTTTGTGTGTTGAGCGGATTAGACCTGTCCATTGTACCCATCGCCTTAGTTGTTTGTGTGTTGAGCTGATTAGCCCTGTTCATTGTAACCATCGCCTTAGTTGTTTGTGTGTTGAGCGGATTAGTCCTGTTCATTGTACCCATTGCCTCAGATGTTTGTGTGTTGAGCTGATTGACCCTGTTCATTGTACACATCGACTCAGTTGTTTGTGTGTTGAGCTAATTAGCCCTATTCATTGTACCCATCACTTCAGTTGTTTGTGTGTTGAGCTTAGCCCTATTCATTACACCCCTCACCTCAGTTGTTTGTGTGTTGAGCTAATTAACCCTGTTCATTGTACCCATCCCCTCAGTTGTTTGTGTGTTGAGCTTAGCCCTATTCATTACACCCATCACATCAGTTATTTGTGTGTTGAGCTAATTAGCCCTATTCATTACACCCCTCACCTCAGTTATTTGTGTGCTAAGCTAATTAGCCCTATTCATTACACCCATCGACTCAGTTGTTTGTGTGTTGACCTACTCAGTCGTATTCATTACACCCTCACCTCAGTTGTTTGTGTGTTGAGCTAATTAGCCCTATTCATTGTACCCATCACCTCAGTTGTTTGTGTGTTGAGCTGATTGACCCTGTCCATTGTGCCCATCACCTCAGTTGTTTGTGTGTTGTGCTGATTAGCCCTGTTCATTGTACCCATCACCTCAGTTATTCGTGTGTTGAGCTGATTAGCCCTGTTCATTGTACCCATCACCTCAGTTGTTTGTGTGTTGAGCTGATTGACCCTGTTTATTGTGCCCATCACCTCAGTTGTTTGTGTGTTGTGCTGATTAGCCCTGTTCATTGTACCCATCACCTCAGTTGTTCGTGTGTTGAGCTGATTAGCCCTGTTCATTGTACCCGTCACCTCAGTTGTTTGTGTGTTGAGCTGATTGACCCTGTTTATTGTGCCCATCACCTCAGTTGTTTGTGTGTTGAACTGATTGACCCTATTCATCGTACACATAAACTCAGTTGTTTGTGTGTTGAGCTGATTGACCCTGTTTATTGTGCCCATCACCTCAGTTGTTTGGGAGCTGTATTAGGTGATTGGCCTTCTTCATTGCACCTATCAGTGTAATTTGGTATTTTGTGTCTGCCTTTGGAATTTTGACTGCAAAATCTCTTATTTATTTGGATGTTAAAATATTTTTAAATAACCATATTTTACAACAGCAAATTACCACAATTAGATATCAAATTCAACTTATACATTTATTATCATTGAGGATTTTCTTTATTTCTTCAAATTACTATTAGTACAAAATGTGTCTTACTTTAAAACCACATCAACAATAAACTGCTCTTCCGCTGAGGTATGTAGACTTGCGAGGTCTCCGCCAACATTACGACAGTAGTTGACTGCTTCATCCCACGACTTTCGAAGGTGCGTCTCATAAGCGTAAAAAGCCTGCAGAAAATAGAACACAAGATAAAGTGTGATATGAGGACTATCCGTTCTAAAACAATGCCAATTTATCAATACCTCTGACGTACAAATATACACAAGAAACAATATGGAATAATAATAGCGAATATATATATACGATTTAACCCCTAACTTATCCACTCCTAGTGTACCAGCTCATCCATTTGCAGTGTCATATCTTCTATTAGCCCTTACTGTGTCCACTCCTAGAGTGCAAGCTCATCAACTTTCAATGTCAGATCCTCCATTAGCCCCTACTATATCTACTGTCAGTGTCATCTCATCTATTACCCCCCAATGTATCTACCACTAGTATACAGACTCATCAAATTTCAGTGTCATCTCAAATATCGCCTTACTATATCTACCCCTAGCTACCAGCTCATCCAATTTCAGTGTCCTCCCATCTATTACCCCCTTATCTATCTACCACTAGTATACCAGCTCATACAATTTCTGTGTCATCTCAAATACCCCCCTACTATATCCATTCCTAGTGTACAATCTCAACCACTTACAGTGTCATCTCATATATTAACCCTTACCGTAGCCACTACTCTTGCACTAACTCATCCACTGTTTTTGTCAGCTGCACTATGGTATTTCATTACTGTATACACTTTTCTTGTGCCAGCTTAACCAATTTCAGCCTCATCTCCTTTATTTACCCCTACTGTGTCCATTCCTAGTGTACAAGCTAATCCGAGTTCAGTGCCATCCCATCTATTATTAAACCCCTACTGTTTCCACTTATCTAGTACCAGCTCATCCAATTTCAGCCTCATCTCCTTTATTTACCCCTACTGTGTCCATTCCTAGTGTACAAGCTAATCCGATTCCAGTGTCATCCCATCTATTATTAAACCTTACTGTTTCCACTTATTTAGTACCAGCTCATCCAGTTTCAGTGTCATCTCGTCT
>JAVFBW010133395.1:0-23068 GCA_034783835.1 Mopalia ciliata
TGATTGGAGCAGCAGTTGCTGAGATATAGTGATAACAAGAATTGTTATGGGACGGACGGACGGACGGACGGACGGACAGACGGACGGACGGACGGACCACGGAGAGTGATGAGAATAGCCCACAGTCAGAATGACTGTGGGCTAAAAACCCATTGATTTAACAAGTAAATAGGTAGCCATTCACGATAAGACAAAACAACTCGGTAAAGTCCGCCATGTAAGATGACGCCAATCTGGGTGTCAGGTTATGGGTAGTGTTAAGTTTAAGGTCAGGTTTAGTTTTAGGGTGCTTGTGCGTTTTGTGTTAGGTTAACGGTCATTGGCAAAATCAACACAGTCTGGAACATATCGGGTTTCGCACACGGCAACACGACTGCACTCTTAGAAATAATGGTTCTTTGAGGAATATTTAAGAATAGAATGTTTTTCTAAACACGAGAGTGGTTTTAAATGGAAAAAATTGAGACAAACAGAGTTTGAAATGCTTTTGAAATGCTCGGAACAGTTGCTGTGATGGTTCCACAGAACCACAAAGGGTTCCACCAGAGTGATGACTGAAGAACGTTAAAGGGTTCCATTAGAGCCGAAATGTTCTAAGAGTGTGGAGTATTATGACTGACATGACGATAAATCAGGCGTGGAGGGGAATTTAAGGTGCTTATGGGACAATACTTTTGAAGCATTGCACCGGGTCAACTAACTATGGCGGAATTTTGCACCCCAGTCGTTGACCCCGAAACAATGAAACATTTGTAACATTGCTACACACTTGTCCGTGAATACATAGGTTTACAGTTGGCTTTATGGGCTGTTGTTTACATCCCAAACGGAAGTTGTCTCGCCTTGAGTTTAAACCAATATATCATATATGGTAAACCGTTTTCTATATATGGTGTTGTTAATGTTCTAAACAGAAGTAGCCGGGGCTTATTCTCAGAACTGTAAATCCTTGTATTCCAGCACTATGTGTGTGTGATATATGTAGTAAATACCGAAATAAAATATGGAAGGGGACATAGGTCTGATTATGACGACAAAACATGTGTTTTGTAATTGAGCAGTAGAGCTTGGTGTATTTTAAGAGTGCCAAGAGCAGCCAAGTTGGCAATAGGGAAGATTTCTACACACAGCGAAGCATGAAATGAATTACTTTTTGCAATTACCAAGGGCATGTATGGAAGGCTAATAGATTCATTTTATGAGTACGGCAAATGTTTTTTTTTAATCAAGAGTTTACTGATCGATGTGGTTTAAGATTTAATCACACCTGGATTAATTACTGAAATCAGTAATTATCCCCTACATGAACAGGTCTGACTTCAAATAAATTCTATTCACTCTAGAATACCTTTATCCAGGTGACTTTTTTTCTCAGGGGTTTAAAACTGTATGATAGATTGGGGCGCGCAGAAATGGATGGAAATCACCAAACTGTGCCTATTGCTTCGATGAATATGGCGAGCAGATGCAGAAAAACGATATCTCGCGAAGAATGAGGTGTCGGAGGATGTACGTGTCATTCTCTGTTCTGAAAAGAGATCAATATACTGTACAATCCTGCCAAAGAATAATTTATCTTTGGCGATACATTCTATATTCCATTTGAACATTTGTAATGTGCCCTTCCCTTGAAACTGTAAATTGATGGAGCATATGACCATCACATATAGGGGCCAATGTTTCGCCGGATTATTCCCCTTTAAGGTGCATTTGGCCATAGCGATACATTTCTTGCACAATTGGTGACCTGCAGATACGGTATGGGTTATCACACTGAAACTAGAGTCCGCCTTTTGTCATCAAACAGTAGACCGGATGCTCGTTTCCCAGGCTGTATTATCTTATTAAACGAAACAGTGATTCAACAGCCATATATAGTTTAGCACATGATACTCCATTGGCTGGTTTACCGCAATATACAGTCAATTCACATTACACAACAGAATAAGGATAGCGTGGCGAGAAAGGATATTGCATCAACTGTATAGATTGCTATTTTGTTTTATTTGGGTTTAAACGTCTTAGGCTACTTATATGTACTTTAAGAGCTAAGACAGCATAAAGCCGATCTGCGTATAATGTCTTGCATAACGTCCTGTGGTTGTCCTGTCTTGTCTTTGTTTTTAGCTGCGTTGTCGCGGTTGGTTTCCTTCATCAATTGGGCTGGCACGCAATTGTTTAAGCGACGTTAGCTTCCAATCAAACAAACACACATGCATTTGGCGGAACAACTTGGCTAGTCAAGAGTTTTATACCGAGTTACTCTGCAGTACAACCCTTGACGGGTCGAGCTCATATAACAGAACGATACTGTAAAGCGTTGGATTTTCTACGCAACCAATCAGATATTGTGTTACGAGAGGAACCTACTAATAAAAATTGCAGCAATAGTCAATATGAAAGTGGGTGAAGCGTTATCCAAAAAGAGATATTGTTAGGGTATTCAACCTACTCAATGAGGGTATTGCCTATGTACCCACCCCTACAGACACTTGCTCATCCATATCAATGTCGTTCGCTCTGATTGATAATATTATTTGAAATACGTTATGTTTTTTATGTTTTAATTTTGTTATAGAGGAAATAATGTCCTAGTACTTGTAACTTTATAAAATCCTCTGAAAATAAATAAAGCATTACAATTACAATTACAGACACGAAATCTCCATAAAACTCCAATTGTGATTTACAAAGTTAAACAAATTGTCAAAATTTTAGTATACCATTTAACATACATGTTATCAGCGCTTTAACTCGAAACTTGGCCATTTTATCCGCCAGGGGGTGTAGCTATTATTATATTTATATGCGATCAATCCACCCAGGATTGTAATACAGAGTAGCTGGGAATAATGCTCTTGGCTAGCGAATAGGAAGAGAGCATGAAAATACAATGTTTGAGGACAGGAACCGCCTCGACTCCAGTGGCAACAAACACCTTATCTCTGATGGCATCACAGCAACCGGAAGTTCCCTCCATCTCAACCAAGCGATATGTGTTTTAGATCCATCAAGGATGTAGGATTAACATTTTATTTATATAATTACAACAAGGTCTTGCTGGACGCCTTCAGCTCAAAATGAACCAATTTTTTGTATGACTTTGATTAAAAGTAAGGTATTCTTGGTGAAAAAATAAATCGAAATTTTAATTACAAACAGTTTAATTGGATCCTATAATTTAGTTCTCCCATGATAATATATTCAAGTCGCAAAACTTTAATTGTCTAATTCTGGCACCTCATTTTTAAACAGACTACATTTTCAAAGGCGTATTTCTAGAAAACTATTCATGTTAGAAACTTCCCATTTGTACCATTGTGAAGGGCACAATGCGATCTAGTAAATGTGTCTCATTTTTGTAAAAAAAATCGTTCCTTTGGTATATGGTACAGATTTATATTCTTCTGCATAGTAAACTAAATACAATGGGTGTTCTGAAAATCGACCAAGGGGTCCAACAGGCCGCCATCTCTATTGCTATTACATATTTGAGTAAGAACCGCATGATTATTTACTCCTTGCCTGATTAATACTATGTGAACTAGAGGCACTCCTTATCTGTTTTTCCCATCGGTTTACAGTTATATATAAAAAAATTGCAGTGCTGCAGTTCGTGGAAACACGATATTCATCACATTGTTTACACTGCGCCAGTTAATCTCTCTATTGAAACCAGATGCAGATAAAACCTATCATTTGCTGGATTTGATATCAGATGATGCAACCATAAATTTCTTTCGACAGAAATGCTTTTTTCTATACCAGATTGATTACTGAATTGCAATACAATACCGGTCGTTTTTTAAGGGTCTGAGAATACTTTTCACGCTAGAATCACAAATCTTGTTTAAAATATATTCACAGAAAGGACTTATTTTGAAGCTACTCCCGCCTCTTAAAATAATAATATAAAAAAAGAACATGACAAAAAAAAAAAAAATAAAATAAATAAATAAATAAAAATAAAGAGAAATGGCATAGTTGCTTTTCATATTTCCTGAAAATCAGACTATTTAAGGATGTATTGATTGATTGGTGTTTACGCCGTGCTTAATGGGATTTCACTTATATATGACGGTTTTGTTTCTTTGATTCGGGTTTACGTCGTATTTAAAGCATTTTCACTTATATGACAGTTTTGTTCGTTTGATTCGGGTTTAACTTCGGACTTAAGGGTATTTCACTTATACACAGTTTTGTTTGTTTGATTCGGTATGTACGTTGGACCTTAAAGGTATTCCATTTATATTATTGACACATTCACAACTATAAAATGTGAGGTGTTGATACTGTTGGAAAGTTAATCTGTCGCCAGCGCTTAGTACAGTTAGCAGTAATACTACTTAAACAAACTGTGATTAGCTAGAGGGCTCTTATGTCACGCCACTGTTTTCCAACAGTCATTTGTACTAAATATAAACCGCATTGTTACTCTCTTAATGGCTTTGACAGGTGTATATGCATACTAACCAATTTTCGCAATTGGTAAAGACTTTTGTTTACTGGAAAACAATGTCGCCGGATTACATTTTACCTCTGGTGATGTATTTTATATTCCATTTGGATATTAACATTATGTATTTACTAGCATACTAGAGAGGGTAAGCTACTTTCACTGATATAAGCTTTGAGTGCGATGTCCGACATGACTAAAGAATGACTAACAAATATTTACCAAGACATGTTTTAACCGTTGGTTAGTGAGATTCGTATAGTACACATGTATAGCGCGAGGAGGTGAACACGCTTGTTGGCTAATAACAAGACGCAAGTGTTAAAAATTATATCACACATTAAGGAAGACAGGGTAATGGGACCCTTTGGGAATAGACGAGAATAATGTTTCCTAATCCTCACAGTAAAATATGAAAGACAAAAAGGTCCACATTACGCTGAGTCTAATGTGTTTTGTAATGGCGCTGTATGGGGTGATCCGGTCGAACAGTCGTCAGGACAGCATATGGGAATTGGGGAAGGCTTCATCAACAGCCGTGATCGCAATAACGTTGAGCAATTACAAAGCGACGACATGAGGAGATACATGTAAATGGTTCATGTTCCGACTGGAAATATGTTTTCTAATTAAGTTTTTTTTCAAATGTGCTTAACCGTTTTATCTATCTAAATCAATTAACATTATTTGTACTGTTACTGTGATTGTAAGTACCACATTGTTGTGCACCTCTGAGTTGATAAATTTTCTGTTCATAAAGACTTCATCTGCAGGTTTCGTGAAGGCACTAATACCTGGTGCAATTAATTTTTTTGCAAAATCCAATAGGATCCGATTGGATTTTTTTGGTAAGAGATCTATCAGACATTGTTATTCATTGACAACTTCCCCCACAAAACTGTGCTTTTGCGTTATTACGAAATATCTTTAGTTGTGGATAGTTTTCTCAATAAGTAAAGATAGATGCCTTCCAATAATCCAACCCTAAATCTTTATTTTAAAAATAAGTTTTAACCCCTAAAAATTTATGCCAAATTTTAATTACGAAAGTATATTTTTAGTTCAGTGTTACTTCTTGCGTCCGTTTTTATTTGTATTCATACATCACTGACGGATTTATGATTTTTATGTAAAATATGTAGATATGCCATAACAGGGCTTTATGATTTACTCAAGCAAAAACTAATAATATCTAGATCAGAAAAATGCTACTTTAGCGTCCCTTTGTTGGTGATTTGTGTACAGAGAAAAAACGCCGTCTGCACTGGGTTAGAATTAGCTCAGTCGGTAATGTGATGGGTCTGTAACCCGAATGTCCTAGAATCGAATCCCGGTGCAGACAAGCAAATTTTTCTCTCTTCATTGATTTAAAAATATATTGTTTTTTTTTCACTGAGAGTTAATGCTTAAATTTAAGTATTGTGGTACATAAGTAAGATGCTAGGAAAAATCGTATATAACATGCACACTT
This sequence comes from Mopalia ciliata, assembly GCA_034783835.1. Lineage (NCBI taxonomy): Eukaryota > Metazoa > Mollusca > Polyplacophora > Chitonida > Mopaliidae > Mopalia > Mopalia ciliata. The sequence continues at coordinate 5,928 of JAVFBW010133395.1, forward strand.
GCTCCCATATCAAACAGAAGTAACATAATGGCGCTTCTGTCTGTCATAAAAATATTTAGTTTGTAGTTACACGTTAGCAAGTAATAGTTGTTTATAACCAAGCAGAGTTAATTTATTGAATTTTAAAAAATAATGCTTCAAAGCAATGTAATTAGTGAATAATGAGTATTATTAAGACTACGAAATGATTTAAAATGTGCCTTGACAAAAATTAGCAAATATACTACCCTGTCCACAAGTGCTAGTTTGCTGTGCCTCTTGTTCAGTTTAAATCTTACATGCTTACCCAAACTGGCGATTCTCCCGCAGTACCATTAACCAATCAAAACTGTCTGTTATTGTCCAATGCAATAGCAATACGCTTATCAAATTTGCGGTGATAAACAGGCCCAGAGTGCACTTTTGCAGTTAATATATTAGAGGCCAAATCTTCAGAAAATTTGTTTGTCATGGTCACATATATAATAAAGGCCATTGTGATATATATCTTCATTCATTCAAAAGTATATACATTTCTGAAGAGCAATTACACAGGCAATGGGATATAGATTACCAGTGTATCATCTTATGTTCTGGATAAACTCACAGACACGTTTCTACAAAGATCTTAAACTCGTGTGGTGTTCGTGTATAGGTAACAGGACGAATCTAGTTTTCTGTGACGGACATAGCTAGGTTTGACGAACCTCAAAACTGTGATGAAAACTCGTATGGATTTAAATCGCTAGGAGTTGTGGGTTCTATTATTGATTCAATATGTTGTTCTGTGACTTCCATGGTTTAAAATCCACATGGTAACGGCCGAATTTCCCTCCAGTGCTAATAAAGATAGCATTGCTAGTCTTCAACCACACTGCCCTTAACCAGAGGGCTATACGTTCGCAGACAAGACGGCAACATACTCCACGTGATGAGCTCTAAATTACAGAAGCCTTCAATAAAAAAAAGAAAATGCGCCATTTAATTTTTGAACAAGCATGATTATTGAATGCTTTTCCTTCAAACACACGAGCAGAAATACATAATGTCATGACGAAGATAATATGCTCTTAGAAAAATAAGGCTGTAATGGAACCCTTTAAGGTTCTTCACTTATGACTCTGGTGGAACCCTGGAAGGTTCTGTATGGAACCCACATTGAAACTAAGCCATGTAATTCTTCCTATCCTATTTTATCAAAGAATCGTTTTGTCGTTATAGTTCCGTTTTGGAACGATCCGGGTTCCATTAAGAGTCATCCTCGTTTCAAAAGAACCCTCAATAGCCATTATTTCCAAGTGTCGGCTGAATTAAAAACATTTTTTTAAAGAATAAAGACAAATTTTATGTTTCCATAACATGAATTTAATTGTTTGGTGCAGCCACTATACAGTTCCGGTGCACACGCAATTAGCTGTCGTTGATGGATGGGTTCACCAGAAAACACCATGATATGGTTTCATAATTAAGGAATATACGTTATATCATCCATCCATCAGATCACCCCGTCCGTCTACAGGATACATTTAACGTCGTGCCCAGAATATGTTATATACAAAAAGACATATCGATAACAAAACACATTAGTAATCGGTATAAAAAAGTTACAATAAACCCAAGCATACACAGCATAAGGGGGTATTGCACTGGGAAATTCGCAGAAGTACAGTCATATTCTTTTGAATTAATGATGTCCGGAGAAATACACACAATGCCAAATTGAAAACCACGAAGGCGTTAAGATATTAAACAGTAGAATTATATACATGATTTGAACTTTGCCATTACTGATAACCCTTTGAGTTCATAATACCAATATTGAAATTTGATAAGTGCATATTTCTATATTGAAAGACTGTGCATTGTATAACGATATGATGATATTCCATATCCAGACAGCAATTAGTCATATAACGATTAAAAAAATAAGTGCTTCGACATGATTTAAGTAAATATTGGACAATCTAAATGTACATTATGCCCTGAATCAGCTCATACAGCACAATATTGATGGATGCGTGACATTATGAGGCGAAACTGTGGTGGGGTTTCTTGGATATTCGGATGAATGGGGATTAGTCCTGTACTTAAGGTTATTTCACTAATGTGACGACATACCAGCCCAATAGGCGAAGGGAACCAGCCGAGACGCTTCTGGCGAAAAACAAAGACAAGACATAAAATGACAAATACAGAACAGTCTCACGACACAATACACATGACGCACAGATTTATCTGATGTTGCCCTTTACCTCTGGAAGCAACAGGGCAACATGGGACACAAGGGAATCGTGGGCTCTGGCTGACACCCCATGTAAGTAAACCTGAATGGAGTTACCGAATTCATATTGAAGTGTGGTGTGTGTACACCTTGAAAACAGAGCACCGCGACGAAGTGAGAACAAATATAATAGCGGCAATGAAATATGCTATAGAACTACAATTAGGAAAGACTAAACCTTCCTATGACAACTTAAAATACTGACAGGAAAAGGAAATAAGGAAAAAAATAAAACACTGCCAATATATTAGATAAAGACACTAAAAGCGTATTTAGTGGAATGCATAGATATACATTTTCTTATGTTAGGCAAATGTTGTCAAACGTAATGCATGAAAGCCAGTAGCGGGACTGTATGGCCAATCGTCCGACCACTCAAACTCTGTTTGATCGTCATTTTAAAATATAATGTATCCTACTTCCTATATCAAGACATTGAATCCAAGATATATTGGGCTCTCTTGTTCTGCACTTCTTTTATTTGCTGGTCTGTGCCATACATCTACACGCCCCCAAATATTGGCGGAAACACCCCGGCTATGGCTGATCGTCATTCTAAAATATGATAGATTCTACTTAGGCCATCTTGTTTGTCACTTATTTTATGTACTGGTCGGTGGTATGTCGCCCCAAATACTTAGTCTCGCCGATACTACAAATAGTATCATGATTGGTCCAAAAAGAACTACGCAACAGTGGACCAATCCAAACCCCACAAATACGGCGGCATCCCCTGGAATCGTTACTTCAAATAGCACCGCGATTGGTCGATAAACCCTACGAAACAGTGAACCAAGCACAAATCCATAAATAAGGGGGCATCCTAACAAATCGTTACTACAAATGGCGCAGTGATTGGTCAATAAAATAGTACGAAACAGTGGACCAAGCACAAATCCATATTAAAAGGAATATTCACTGAAATCGTTACTACAAATAGCACCAAGATTGGTCAACAAAAAGTATGAAACAGTGTTAGTAGGTCAAGTAGAAATCTATTAACAAGGGAAAATCCCTTGATATCGATAGTACAAATCGCGCTGTGAAAATGCGTCTTGATACTGTAACATACATGTAAGCAGCTTTACAGTATATAGCAATCGTGACTACCAAATTGCTTTTGAACGCATTGTTTTAAGTAATGTTATGAATTTGGCATTGCAAGACATAATGCGTTTACATAACCATAAAATGTATACTGTTTTGTTGCTTCCAAGGATTTTTTTATTCCACGAGAGGGATATATTGATTGTGTATTCTGCATGGTTTATAGTTTATTTGGTCGCTTCATTGAGCGATTGGTTGAATGATGTTTATGCCAATAAGGGTTATTCAAATGAATTTTCGATGGTGTTTTGTCAACTTTTTGTTCTTGAGCGACTCACAGTAATATAACACATTGCCTGCTAAAGCTAGTGATCAATGATTTAGTATATATTATGCACTTAGTATTCGGGATCTTTGTTGTTTATTCTTTGTTAGTCGCCAGTCATACTTGAAACTTAATAAAGCGTGAAAATCTGTATGTAGCTCTATATTAATTATTCATCGAAAGTACATATTACATCCATATTGTCCAGTCACTCAGGTCGTAATAAAATGACCCCTATTGAGCAAATCATCTCATTGAATTCCAAATTTATTTATATTTTCATACAATCCTTAGCATTTTTGCCACGCTGATTGGATAATACATTTCCGTATCCTACAGTCCTAGATCAATAATATATAGAAATGTCCTGAGTTTAAAATTCACAGAAGTGTATTATTATAACAAAAAGAGACTGTCGATTTTCAACTTCTGGATTTCCAAATAATGCTGAAGGGAGCAAATTTTCTAAAGCGAAACTGTGCTATTATCTGCATTGAAACAATGTTTGCCAATTAATCCACAAAAGACTCGTCTGTTATATATAATCATTCAAGTTGCTAAATGTTACTTAAATACAGAAAAAAGATTCATTGTGAAAAATGATTTTTTTTTGCCGAATGAATATATAATAGTCTTGAGTCCAATAGCACACATTTCTTCTGGGCGACAAATTGGTTAGACGCATTTACACACAAAATATGACACAAATAAAAACAAATTATTGACAAATAATTCAACTTTAGATGACTACTAATTTGAAAAGTTATTTGGAAATTGGTTGGACGGATTATACATAAAAACAATATATTGACATATTATTCAAATAGTTGTTTGTTTGTTTGGTGTTTAAAGTCGTACTCAAGGGTATTTCACTTATATGATGACGGATTGTCCACTTCACACTGTACGCAGCCTTATTACGATGGAAAACCGGAAGGAAACCTCGTAAAAATCACCCCTGCGATTGGCGTAGCTACAACATGTGACTCGCTCATGTACCTGATGGTCGACAGGTGGACTCGATCCGGTGAACTATTATTCAAATACGGATTAATACTAATTTGAAAAGTTATTTGCCTCAGGCATTGAAAAAAAACCCCATAAAAATAAACAAAATAATAAGCGTCAATTATTTTATTTTAAAACTTGCAGCAGATGGACGTATGAGTTGCCGTTGGCACAAACTAAAGCAATATAATGGGAAAAAACGTTGAATAATTGTCAGTTGATTTATTATAATGTGAAAATTAATTTCAAGAACAAATTGCATTTTACATGGATTAAATATAATACAATGACTTTCGCAAAAAATAATAATAACTGACTATTAAAAACGTGATATTTGTTTTTCTGAAAGGTTCCGCGAATAAACATTTTCTTCTTGGGTTAATTCAAAATACAAAACATGCACCATATTGTTGATCATCCCCGGCGGCGCTCCATGTTTGGTGCTCAAAGGTATTACCAATTGGTTTTTAAATCAGATTGAATGAAATCAGTGACTGAATTACAAAGGTAATACTATAAACTATCTGTAAAATAAATCCTGTGTTTTTCTGACGCTTAGAATTTGTTTTATTCACTAACAATCTTGCAACTTTTCATACAAGTTATTTGAGCTGTTACGTCGCCAGGGTAAGCTCAATTCAGAACAATCTGAGCCGGATAATGACGACTCCGTGGCGGATATTGACAACCCCATACCGGAGATACACGAAGAATTTCTATATAATGGGAAATAACAAAATGGCGGCCAGGTTTCTATAGATACCAGTCACTTGGTGAATTCTCTGGTGACGTCACTCGAAAAGAGTAATTAAGATTTAATTCACAGAGTAATTAAAATTAACTCTACAGAGTAATTAGGATTTACTCTACAGAATAATTAAAAATACCATAACAATGCTCACCTGGTTGGCTTAAAGGATGCCCCACCCAGGAATCAGCTTATTGGATTCTTTATAACCTGTATGTCCATATACGTCAATGTTGAGATTCATGTCGTGAGTCAGTAACGCCAATCACCCAATTGCACTTTACGGGTACCAGGGGACGACCTATTCAAATGAAGCCCGCACGCATGTCACGCAATGTCTTGTATACTGCACCTAGTATTTTGATAATTGGGTACACGGTCAGCAGGTACATTAAAAGAATCATAATAAACATTGATTCTGCTGTCGTTGGCCATATCATTGTCTTGCTTCACAAAAGTGAGACAGAAAAATACACCAACGAAACACCAAGTCGTCTCCGTAGGCTATAGGTTATTCTAGATATTTCAGCATGCAATCAATACTTATATACCAAAGTGGAGGATTGGGGGTACATTTTGTACTTTCCCATGTCCTGGTTCTTTAGGAACTAAGGGGCAACATGAAGCTGATATGTTTGTGATGTGTTGTCTTGGGTTTGGTTTCGTCAGTGGCGTCGACGGTGGTGTACTTCGCCACGTGCTGGGCCCGTCGTCATGTGAATGAATATCCTGACATATAGGTACAGGGCTAAACCCCAACCAAACAAGTGAACAAACATATATACTCGGACAGTGTTTTCGCGTAACTGTTTATGACTAATTTGACAAATGGAAGACTTCAATAGTTGTGCAACCGTAATAGCGTCACAAATTTGATATAATCAAGCCCTGTGATTCTCAATATATGTAACTTGTTAATGAATAAGATTTCAAAGAAGTTACGTAATTCCTAGAATATCGATTACCCGGGATATTACCTATTGTCAGGCGATCGAAAATTTACCGTTGCTGAAAAAACCCTAAACGATTTGTCATCACTTCTGCATGATTGACAAACACAAGTCAACATTCGATATGTCATTGATTACATTTAGTTTTGTGATTTTCCGTGACGAGTTTACAATCAGAAAACAAGGGCCGAAATTACCAAATAACCTTACTTGATGCACTGTAACACAATATTTGTTAATGGTAATTTTGTGTCTTATAGAAAGTGAAGAGTAACACTATTTTCGGTACTTTGGGATAACTCTTTTTAAGTTTCAACAAATTCAAGCTAGAAAATTGTGCATGTTGAAACCCGTCTGGGAATCGAACTAACGGTACTCAGAGTTTGGCTCCAAATTGCCTACAGCAAATGCCGGCCACCTAGGCCACTCAGCCAGGCGGTTTTATGGATTAAACTAAGAAAGTGTTATCCCAAAATAGCGAAAATACTGTAAAATATTTGTTTTTCGGATTCGTCTCTTTGGAAAGTAGTTATTTTGTGTGTTAAGGTTAAAACTTCAAAATTGAGACGCCACAGTAACGCCTGTGGAAAACATTCAATATATCTTCATCTCTTTAACAAGAAATTTGTTTGTATGAGTTTTTCCCGAGGAGAGAGGGGAGGAGTGAGAAGGGTCATAAATTTCACTGGGTTTCTTAATTTCTTGCTGATAGTTTACAAATATCACTACCTCCGTTGACATTTGGTTAACGAATACATTTTGTTATATAAACAATGTAATTAATCCCGGATGTTTTGTTTGAATGTTAAGATAATATGTTTTCTTGACATTGTATTTTGACTATGTACGGATTGTCGGGCTTGTATACGCGTATTTTGTGATTGAATGTACAAATATAAATTATTATATCGCTGGAATGCTCTTCACTCATCTGAATGTATCCCCAAGTCTACTTTATATCGTAAAGTTTGACAAATATTTTAAACACTAGAGGCATTGTATAACGCTGTAGTGAAAGTGATTGTCGATTTTAGGAGTGTCGGATAACAAGCAGACAAGATAACGTTAATTTTCCTCAGAATCGATCCTTTAGGACATAAAACTGTGTCAACTGCAGGACTGGAATAAAGTAGGAGATAAAAGGCCAATAAAACGAAACATCACAGACTAGGCCACAAAGTTAATCTACAGCTGATTTCCTTGTGACGTGAGTTCAATTATTTGCACACTGAGCTAAAGCACGTATACGCGATTTCTTTTTAGTGCGAAAATCGCATAGACCTTTCAAGAGAATTCCAACTTCCGCGAATCGTAAAGAAGTCACGACATTTCCTCCGTTGGATGTATTTTCCGCACGGTGTAATGCCGTTAAGATTTCGCATAAAATGTTTAGAAATCCACGTAATTTTCCTAAAACGTTGTTTTTATTTATTTCTTAATGATATTAATTTCTGGGTTTTTTTTTGTAGCCCTGGCATAGTGGGTTCTGGGTTTATTTGGCAATCAAGAAAGAAATCATAGAAGCATGCGCACACCTTGGTTTACACCAGAACTTTTTTCCAACGCGGAAAGTTAAAGTATAGAAATAAATTCTAAACAAAAACAAAAATTAGAACAACTCCTTATGGAATTATTGAGTGTTTGTGGACGGCCATTTTATTTTCGGTAACAAAAACACTATCTGCGAAGAATGCGTTATCTAGTAAGATCCTTAGTCCTATTCGAATTTGTCCGCTGTTGTTGTTTTTATTCACCGTTTGTTTTTTACACGATAAAAACAATAGAACAAATTCATACCCCCCGCCCCCCTCTGACGACCAGACCTAGCATAGAAATAAGTTAAAATAGGCTCGTTTCCCATTTGCCTTCGTCTCTTGTTCGAATATGGTCAGAAAGACAAGACGCCGGCCAACTACATGTATCTATTTAACGAAATATATCTGTTTGTTTGTTTGTTTGGGATTCACTTGCATGTAATCAGGACGGATTGTCCACATCACACTGCACCTGGCATAATTACGGTGGAAAACATGGGGAAATGTCGTATAAACCACCCCCGCGAGTGTTGGAGCCTCAGCATGTGACTCACTCATATACCCAATGGTCGGCAGACGGACTCGATCCCATTCACGGTAAATCGAAGTAGGAAGACGCCGTTTTGAAGGTTACTCGGTGTCTAACGGGAGTGGGTGTAGGTTTATAAGCAGACGGGTGCGTCTGGTGGAGTTTCGGTCGCCTTGGACGTTTCACATGCCGAACACATATCCGAGCAAATTGATCTTCCCGTCTACTCGGAACAATGTTTTGTAATTACAAAGGCCATGCGTCTTATTTTAAATGTGGTCAAAGAATATGAATCTGAGAGAGATTTAATGTCTCAGAACATCAGCGTTCGCATACAGATTGATGGAGATCGTTGACTGAATGTATAAACGTCACTGTTGATCTTAATCTATTAGAAATCTATATCTTTGTTTTCTTTAGCGGTTTAATTGTTCTTAAGCGGTTTAATCAATATGGTTCACATAAATGACAAATTTATTTTACCGATTTGGTGGAAAATTGTAATGGTATTCAACTCATTGCGACACTCAGACAGCCATATTAGGGGTTATGGTCATTTGGAAAAACTGTTGTAATCAAAATGCTAAGTAAAGCTGTTTGTCTATAGTTCACAGATAGGGGCCTACTGCCCTAAGACAGGGGGCCGTTGGGAGAAAGGCTGACGTTGTCCTGGTGCTCTGAGAACAAATGGGCAACAGACAGCTGATGTGTTTTGCGATAACCCTGCACAGCCTCTTGTGATTACCAAGGCTTGTCTTCGTTGCTTTCTAATGATGCCGAGGGATGCTGCCTTTAATTATTGGGCTGGCACATCGCCATGTGAGTAAAGTTGCCTAAGTATGGCGTTAAAACAAAGCAAAAAGTATTGGTTAAATGTTGAGTTCTTATCTTGATCGAATAAAACCGTGGACTGTGAAACTGGTTAGCCTTTCATCGCTGATTAAGTTAAGGAAACACTTACGCGACATGACCCAGTTTTATTACAAAGTCTGCGAAAAGAAACCGTATGCATTTATATGTAACCAGCGCAGGGAGTACATAAAGAGATAAATCAAGCGTGAACAGACTAATTTCCTTCAGGGATAATTCATTTGTGGAAAACGGTATATATATTTTAGGTTGGAGCTGTTTGTCATGTCGTTCTCTGTACTAAGGATGTAATAGATCTATGGAAAAATTGCCCGCTGTCGATATGTCTTAAATGTTCTACTGACGACCGGCGCTATTTAATTATACCTTTATAGATGTAAATCAAACAAACTATAATTAGGATTGGCTTCTTTTATCTTGTATCGATACAAGGAAAGGGATTGTCCTACTTATAATTTCATAAGTATATATATATATTTTGTTAAATGTAGGTATAGTTAGATGATACGTTTTAGAAACACAACAACTACTATGATGGTATTTCCAGAATGAGTGACGGTTCTTTGTTGCTTTTTTTACGTCTCCAATATTCCAACAAAGTTACGGTCTATGGTTTCCTGTAAATAGCACATATATATTAGACTATTTGATCTCAATTCAGATCAACTTACGAATTACTCGATGATCATGTGGCGAATAAATATTTTGTATCCAATCTTTTATTGCAGATGATGTAAACTATAACAAAACGACACTGTCTTAATAGTCATATATATAAGCTGTGTAATGAAATAGTCTAAATTACATAGACCGTCGAGTGCAGCATTGAATTTCAAACCAAATAACACATACAAAAAATGCCCTCTATACCCATGTGACCCATCATTTGCATTGTGTAAATTGGAAAGGCCTACTAGCAATATTTACTCAGAATATACAAAATATAAATTATTTCTTGGTACAGTTTAAGGAAAAGTGCTCCGTACTTATGGTCAAACGAGTTGGTAATATCCGGAGGGGTGTACATCTCGACTGTTTAAAACAATAATGTTCGTGCTCATTTCAGTAGTTTTCAATAAAGCGTTCATGGCGACTCAAAGTGATTCTTTGTTTCTTCGGATTTTATATAATATTTATTATTATGCGGCATATCCGTAGATCATAAGAATAAAATGATGATAATAGTATATATATATCTCACAGACATCAGACTTGGGGAATCATATTATGCGTTTTTCAAAAGGATTTATTTTATTAGGGTTTTACGCCATACTTCATGATTCTTCGCGTATTTGAGAGAGCGTCAGTGGGTGAAGGAAACTAACCTCGACAAAGCGAAGAAAAATACAAACTCATCACGCACAGATCGGCTTCATGTTGCCACTTAGTTCCGAGAGCACCATGGCAAAAGCTTCATGTTGCCACTTAGCTCCGAGAACACCAGGGTAACAGTTTAATGTTGCCACTTTACTACGAGAGCACCAGGGCAACAGCGTCATGTTGCCACTTATCTTCGAGAACACCATGGCAACAGCTTCACGTTGGCACTTAACTTCGAGAGAACCAGGGCAACAGCTTAATGTTGCCACTTAGTTACGAGAGCACCAGTGCAACAGCTCCACGTTGCCACACATCTCCGAGAACGCCAGTGCAAAAGCTTCATGTTGCCATTTATCTCCGAGAGCACCAGGGCAACAGTTTCATGTTGCCACTTAGCTTCTAGAACACAGGAGCAACGGGACACTTTGTTTAACCACACGAAGAAAATATTTTCACTACGAGATAACTGTGTGAAGGGACATCTATTGTGGTCAGAAAAAACAGCTGATACGGTATTGTTGTGTCATTAATTATTTACACACATCCACCATACCCAGACAATGGTCACGCAGGAGTCTTTGTATGTGTTTGTAACAGGCAGACTATTTATCCTTTTTATCTTGATGAGAAATGGAATAAAGGTCTAGATGTAATTGCTGAATTCACAGAAACATGTATAAAACAGGCCCAAAACTACGACGTTCTTCATCATTCCAAAACTGCGATGTTCAAAGATGCCGCTTTAAATCAACTTAATCGGAGCTGGTCTTAGTTCAACGGACAAGAACTGAGTTTCGTTTGAGGTCCGTTTTGGTAAAAAAAAATTCCTGATACCTCGGAATGTATATATCCCGCAGCCAGTAAATTCGTGAATATCAAATAGCCATAATCTGTAACTCGTATGTGGAAGACGGCCCTTATTCAAGCAACGTTTATGACAATAGAGTGTCATATAATACATTGAGAAAAATGTAAAACACAAATTAGAGAGAATGGAAATATAAATCGCATCCACAATCAATCATGGTTTATCTGCTACTAATGTGTGGATAGGGGTACCTCATTCATGCAGCCCAACAGAGAACGTATACGATTAAATGAAGTAAAAATAAATCATTAAAGATAAAATTTATGTCAACAGCAAAGGAAAACATACAAACAATTGTTGGATTGAAAGTTTGTTTATGATATACATACATAACTGATATACCTGACAGTGGGAAATATCTCACTCAAGGCGCACTAACGGTATAATAGATTCACACGTTCGCTTCTCCGACAGCATTTGGGGCAATACACATATTATTTCCCTAATTCGACGGCGAACTAAGTCATTGGATGAAGGACATCACCCAAGACATCGCTTGAAACAAACCAGAACAAGAGGAGCAATCAAAAACACAAAGAGCGCTATACAAAACCAACCGCCTATACTCAATAGATGAAGTATATTACACGCTGACAAGAACAAATCATAACATGCCACACGATCAAAGACACATTACATTGTGATAACAAGTAAAAAGCATCGCAAAAATATCTTCTAAGGTGACGTATACAATTCCACAATAAGTCATCAGCATAGTACATATATTAAATAAGAGTTCTCAAAACCTTATTATCTAAGCGTATTGAATAAATAAAATAATATATAAACTTACCTGCTTGCTGTAATTTCAAATTGTTCCCACGCATCTGATTCCACAAGATCAAATCGGAAATATTTTCTAGATTGTGGTAAGATTCTGTTGCGTTAAGCCACACAGACGCCCGACTACTTTGGCATAATGACCTATATTCACAGTATATGATCAGTTAACATTTCCCCTAGTGATGCCAATTGGTGATAATTTCTGGTTGTCCACCGGGGCCAGCAATAAACACAAGTCGGTCAGATGTCACTTACCGAGCTCCATTAAACATATATCATAGAGAAATAAAGCTGCATGGATGTTTCTCGTGGGATGAACATCACACCCCAATCGCAAGTTTAAGTATTCCGAAGAACTCGTCCTATTTGGTACAGGGTTCTCGGCACATCTGCGTATAGTATGTGTCAAAATAATTCCTGTCGAGAAAAAATTGTGTAGAACCACACACGAACACAAATCCACTTCCAATTAAGGAAATATTGATACTAATTCACAGGTATGGCGTCAAAGTTACTTAATTACTCTGACCATGAACTTATTGAAAAGGGCGCAGTAACAGCAGTGTACGTTTTAAAAATCCGGGGTCAATTTCAGGATTTAACCCTTAAATATCACAGATTTCATCCAACGTTTGCTTTTTAAAAAGAAATCTCTGCACTATAACTTCGGGTGCTCACTCCTGATTGACTATTTTCTGTGCGGCTCACTAGCTCGTTTCCAGTAAATACGAAAGTACGAACTTAGCTCACTGTTCCACCTGGACTTTTCTGGTTTAGCTAAATGGCCTCTTTTTGTCAAATGATTTGAGTAGCTCTCAGACATTATCTCTGGTCGAATTCACTGCCACCAATAAAATGCACAGAGCTAGCTTTTCAGGCGTCTATATCGGAGCCGTACAATTCGCAGGTGTACCTACACTTGTGGTTGGTCCTTCGTAAGCTTGATTACAGCTATTGTTTGCCTACACGAGGGTAGTCAATGGGGGACGTAAAATTAGAGCTCTCGTCAGCCTACTGTGAAATCATCGATCTGTATTAATTTCCCTCAATCTACTTCCTCGTTCCACCTGTTATGTACAAGTAACAGCACTCCGCGACTTCTCTCAACGTACAGGAAATTCAATTGAAAACATAAACGAGGCTGGGGAGAAGTTATGCTTGGCTTCCATGACGGTAAAAGTGGGTAAATGTTCTTAAGGTTGAGAGGAAATCTAACTGAAAAGCCTTATACAATTTGTAGCTAACAGAATTGAGCCTGATTTCATCTCAATTTAGACGCTATCAGCGTAGAAGCCTTTCCTTTCCACAGACAACCCTATTATGTCTGAATATGTTACCCTTTGCTAGAAGGCAAGGATTACTGGCAAACTCAACAGGAAAAGCTTTTCTAGATGATTGCTTGACGTCCAAAACTTTTGCAATAGCGATGGAGCGCCAGATTGAAAGCTCGCTGAACGATAGCAGAACTCAGTTTCTAAATTCCTTCCGCTGGCACTGTGAATGAAGTCGGTTCACCAGGCATATCATCTCCTTCTGAGATCGATGAACATCTGCAGCCAAAAGCCATTCGCTATTTCCTTGTCGTCTGCGGCTATGACCACTGGCGGATGAGACATTACCAGCGAAGCAAGTGAAGCTCGAAAAGATCGAACGCTATAAAAGCAGGCCCGGTAAAAATCGCCAAGGTAGCTTTACCGCATGTCTTATTCCGGTTCTTATTTCCATTTGTATTCCACGCCTATTCACCCTAGGCTTTTCGAGATCAATATCGATGGAAACCCAGCATCTATTTACATAAGAGCCAAACGACTGAAGGACATTTTCTTGGGATAATCTGATGTTTGGCGGTGTAACTGTACTCCGATGTCTGAACTGGCAGGGAGAGTTTGGCAAAGCCACGACCGTGTCAATCGCTTCGTCCACAAGACCACTAGTTTTTTTCACCACAAACTGCCATGGCTACCGTCCCTTGTCTGAACAAATCCAAAGTCAATAGCCTCAGGATGCTGTCACGGAGCGGCAAACTGTAACGTTAATTACGGCTAAACTCTATGGCTTTGTTTGCCTTAGTCCTACGCATCAGTAACGATGAGTAAACATAGGAGCTTACATTGGAATCAGCCAACTTGAGAACGATGACGTGTGTCGGGACTATCACTAACCATTACTTTATCCGCTACCTATGCTAATGCAATTCTACCTCCCTTCAAATAGAAGCGCTTCTGATGTAGTGCAATTTGTTCATTAGTAACAAAAGCATCAGTGGGTAATATCCGAAAGAACTAGCTTTTATCGAGAAAAATATCAATTAGGCTATATTGTCCCACTCAGTGGAGTGGAGCAACTCTTTATCATGAGCGATTGCCAGAAGTTTTTTTTATTCCTGCTCTACAGCTAGTCACGATAATAAGCACGCATGCGCACTAAGAAGCAAAGAGTGTGGAACCGTTTTGTTGAGAACGTTTTGTCCCCTGTTATTAGCTGTTGCGATTATCCGATCGCCTAGAATTGTGACTGTTGCAAGAATCGCTGATTACAGGGCGTGACACGAAGCCTTGGTCACTCGCCGACCAGTTTCAACAAATAACTCGCCGGTCTGTTCATGTACACATTAATTAAAGCTTTAATGAGATCTGGAGAATACCCTAAAAACAACAATTATCAACCACCAACGTGGAAATTCACTGACAATCAGGCTGGAGAGAATAAGTCACAGTGACAATACCTTGCTAAGTCAATTTGTCTTTAGTCCATACCATGAAATAACTCCTTAGAAAGCCAGACTTAAAGGTTCTAGATTTAATGCATTTCTGTGACGCCTTCCTCTCAGACCAGTTGCCCATAGAACAAATCTATTGGCACTTCCAAATGACTCTGGATTGGCATTTGTTTAGATTGTGGACGGCAAATCGACGGCTGAATTCCTATCGGTCCCTTTTGCTTGGCACGGTAATGGGGCATTGATGCGAGTACTTAACGCTTGTAGGAAAATAGTGCGATAAAACATAGCGCTTTCTGTGGTTAATGTCTGTTAACGAAACCCCAAATTGTGACAGTGTGACAGTAAAAGGGCGTAAATAAATCCTAGTCAATAGCCATCTCTCGCCATTCAATACTCAATTTTCCCAGATTCGGAATTGAGAACTACTTCCATGGAAGGTATTTCCAAATAGAAACTATCACTAGCATTCCAGCCTTGTCTCCGGTTGGTAATTTTCTGTCAGCCAAATGTATCATTTTATGAATTTAGATTGAGCAGGATAAAAGACAGGACTGTAGTTTGGCATTAAAACAAGAATGTCATAAATAAAATACGACAGCCTAGCTGAGGCAAACCACTGGCGAATTGATATATGTCCCTATTGTACTGTACCTTTTCCTGTTAAAAGCATGGCATTGAAAGGATAGAACGAAAAGGGCGGAGTTGTATGTTTTTCCATGCAAGCCCTGTAAGTTACACATAACATAACTATTCTGTTAATAATGAGTAGGTAACGATCAAGAGATAGAGACATTGAGTTGAAAGCTTTATATTTCATTTCGATTATTAAAACCTATTGGCACACCTAATCCATATCCTTAACAGCTGGGGATATAATGTTGTAAACTATATGGTTGTATTCAAACCAGCAAAGACAAAATTAACCTTTATAAATGCACGTTGTGTAGGCCTATATATCACTGGAAAATTTCATGATAGATGGTATAGGTGCTTAGGTAAGCCTGCAGTGCATATATTTACTTTCAACATCAACCAAATGATAGATTTCCATCAAAATATGATAGATAGGCGTCAAATAGTGCGATCATATTTCAGCTTTAACGGACCAAAACTGTATCCTCTCAATGATTTGAAGAATAGCTCCACATTCGTACATGTCCCTAGTATGTATCCGATGAATCGGCTTGAGCTTATATTTGATCACAAACTTACAATTCCCCACGTCGACAAAGCATCCTCAATTGGCAAATCAATTGCCCTTCCAGGAGTTAAAAGGGCGAATGTGCGAAGAACGTGAATTATATTAAATGAAAAAGTGTATCTATTAACTATTGAAAAGCAGAGGAAAGGATAGCTTAAAAACAGTTAGCTCGCTTAGACACACGCGCGCACACAAGCTTAAAGCGATACTCCCGGCTGAAATTACCCATATATCCCTTGAAAATTTACCATTATATGTAAGTAAATATGGCATCGACTTATCGTTTCTGCATTTTATAAAATAACCCGAAGGTTACAGATATATACCTTACCACGACCACTGGTAGATATTTTGGGCGTGGCGAGCCTGTCTATGGCGTCACGCGACTAACACTCTTCTGTGTTACAGGTTAATAAAATGTGTGAAACAATGGCCTAAATAGGTTCACTTTCGAAATTTAGACAGTCAACTCTACAGATCTAGTGACGTAGGCACCTATTTTGAAAAGAAATGTATTTGATTGGTTAATATTGGTGGAGCTCTTTCGTTTAATGATAAACGAACCTAGACATGGCCGCGTGGATACACTTGACTGTAGTTTGTGCATTACCCAATATTTAAGATGCAATTATGAAATGGGTATAGCTCGATTAGAAAGCTAGAGAGCATAATTTAACCCAAGAAATGATGCCCGTTTTACCTAAATGCATTTTGCTGCAGCCCGGAGTTTCGCTTTAAAAGAGAGTGTCAGTTTTGTAAGGTGTGGATGTTTTTCATTTTGTTTTGTTTGAGACACACTAACAATAATTTCATGGCGCATTCCAATGCGTGTCGAAATGTGGAGAGAGAATGTGTTACACTTGTTCTGTGACGTCAGAATTATCGAGATTCGTGACGTTTATAGCAACGTAACCAAGACAAATATCGAATAATTTTTGTGTCTTTTAGAAAGTGAAGTTTAACAGTATTTTCTTT
>JAVFBW010133396.1:0-13569 GCA_034783835.1 Mopalia ciliata
CCCCCCCCCCCCCCCCCCCCCCCCCCCCCCCCATGGTGCGATCCAGGTCGCAGCCCCTCACGGTTCCTAACTTTCGTCACCTAAACTGTAAGTACAAAGGAACGAAAATGCGAAGATGCGAAACTCAAAAATTCGTTCACTTTTGGGGAAACGGACGAAGTGTCGGCCTTTTGTAGGCCCTGACGCGGAATCAATACAGCCAGTCAACAGTTTGACAGCAGTTCGATTTTAACGTCCCCTGGCGGTGGATGGGGTCAATTTTACCTTTATCCACCTTACGACAGTCTGTTCCTGATAAATAGGAATGACCCGTAATATATCCTGCGTTTATCAGTGGGAGACTTCTGACTAATCATGGCCACTAACAACTTTGATATCAATTCTAGTCTTGGCTCGGAAACGTGATTATTTCCTGAAATAATTGTTCAAACGTCAACTCGAATTTCAGCGTATTTGAAGTTTTGAAGAACGGTACTTCTATGTAGACATTCCTTTGAAATTTTCTTTTCAATCTTTACACAGCCTTCTCTTATGTGCACAATCCTTACATGTCTTTGTTAAGTTCTTCAATAATCAATATTAAAGACGAGAAACTTTGTCACGGATTGATCCTTGCCATTATATTACAAACACAAATATCTTCTGTCAAGATATTCTCATCGAAGTTCTAATTATTCTATTTTATGTGACAAAGAATTTATGAGTGGCAAAATGCGTTGCAAGAAACTTTTTCTATTCAAGTCAGTGCCAAGGTTAAACCTCTCACTTATTACAAAAGTGGCGCGCAGTGGCCTTTGTTGCAGATCGGAGTTACAGGCAATTAATAAAGGGCTTTATGTCCTTTGAATATAACTCTACGTCATACTGAAGGTATAACTGCTGTTATGGCTTTATTCAAGCAGTATACGTGTAGTCCATTTGTTTCTTAGTCGGGCAGATTGGTTACCTAGCTTTAATGATTTTAATGAACAATGCTTAAAAATATAAGCCTTCAACTAAAATTTGCGAGTAGATATCTTGCATCTGCGAATTATAATTAGGAGGAGTTGATATTAGGTACGTCTATAAAGGCGACACATTTACAACTTCAAAGCATTTGGTCACAGTTATGTCATACCCGTTTCACCACAATTACGAGTTATCTCAGATATTAGGCTGTTGTTCCGGACAGACAACTCATCTTTAAATAATATACACAGATCTATTATTAAATGGACGACTCTTATAGGGTGAGATTTGGAGCTCGGATTGTTTCATCTGAATTGCCTCTTTACATTATGGGTAGAATTGTATGACGCTCGGTCAGTCCAATTCCCTACAATAGCTTGAGAACCACACGATTGATTATTGTTCCCCCATCAATACTCAAACCAAATGATCTGGTGTAAAAATGTCTACACCAAGTTTCATTATATCACTTGGAAAAGGCGTAAATTTCTCTTAAACATTCAGATATTTGTAACCAGTATATTTAGTTATACTTAGAAAAGTCTTATGATTAATGATTCGTTATATCTTTAATTGTAACTAGCCTCCAGTTAAACAATAAACAACTATTTTCTTTTTTTAAAGAGAAAGCATGTTTGCATGTCCAGCATACACTGTTGGAAAGCTATACCGGGTAACAAAACACAGTGTGGTTGAGTTTACCTTGGCAATGTCGTTTAAGGTTCGAATTGACAGTTCAGGTAGAAGTTGGACAAATAGCCTTCTTTGGTTTCCGAGTCCACATTGCTTTTCCAAATGAAGGAAAATCCCAAGAGAATGATAGTCTCGTTTATTTCTCTGAAGGTTTTTACTCTTGATATCATTACACGCTAGTTACATTTAACGGTTTTTAAATGTCAAGTTAAGAGCTGCTTCTTATGTGACATGTCCCAGGCATGCCAGCCAATTAAAACATTGACACACAACACCTGTGCCAGCCTAATTGTTTTATGCGGACAACCAATGGCGCGTTAGCCTTCCCGTGAGCTAATACGCTTTTAACTATAGGCCAATTAACGTTACATAATGTACTTTAAGTACTTAAAGTACATTATGTAACGTTAATTGGCCAATAATACCTAATAGGTAAACACTTTTTCGGCTAGAGTTGATAATGCTTTAAGCAGACAGGATTGTTTAGCATTTGGCATATCTGTATATAAATGTATAAACTATTTTAACGGGTGGCGTTTGAATCTTCCTGTTGTCCTGGTGCTCTCGCAGCTAACGGGAAACAGGAAGCCCATCTGTTTGGGATGTATTAGTATAGCGCCCTGTCGTTTTTTCTGTATCTGTCCTGTCTTTGTTTGATGCCAGTGTGGGTGGTTCGAGGGTGGTATCATTTACCTATTAAACCGGCAAGCATTCATGTGAGTGAATTACCATTAACTACCTCGTGAAACCTGAATGAAACAAATAAAATATATGTTTATATACATGTGTGCCATACAGTTGCCTTACGCACCTAACTTATGATATTTTACTTTCAATATATTGTTCTTTACAGTATGTAGCCTCACTAACACAACCTTCCTTCACAAAACATAAATGTGGCCTTATCATAAGACGAATTTCTATGTATTTAAAACCCTTAGCTCCACATCAAAATGGTAGCTTGGCGATGTGGGATTTAAATAAAACTCTAGGTATACGTTTATATCAAAACGTGTCCCCATCAAGACCTTTATATCTGTGTATTTTTTAGAATAAGTTCTGCAAACGTACTCGGTATAAAAAGTTTGGTTGTCTGTGTTCTATTTACTCAGCAGACTTATCGGTTACTTGTGAATATTAAAATAATTGCACTAATTAGAATGCCCTGAATGTAGCAATTTGCTCTCTAAGGAAGTCATTTGTCAGTTTTAAAAGAATGATCAATAACTATTTCATATCAACTATGACATTTATTTTTATACCATTTGTGTTTCCGTAGCAACCGTTGCCATGACATCAATATGTGTAATCCGTCTGTTAACTCCATAACAACTTATGCCCGTTGCAGAAAACAAATGAATGCAATTAATTTATTTAATGTCTTCCAAATTTCTACGTTACAATATAATTCATACATCTTATTTTTACAGTATAATTCCGAATAGTTGTTGATCAATGACATTGACCGTAAAAAGAAACAAAACGCCAGGAAATTTATTTAACACAAGCTTTTTTAAAAACAAAATATACAGGTTATTAAATGTATATCTTTTGTAATTCATACGGTGTTTTTTCTCTGTGAATAAAATTATTACGAACTTTATAAGTTATATTAACTAGGAATGACAATCGCGTTAAGTGTTATCGGAGTGTGGTGCAACCTGTAATCCACATTTTGCAGTTTTATAAGGGTATAAACACTAAACAGGGTATGGTCCAAATCTTGTAAACTTTAGACCGATCTTTGCTGACACTGTTTCTGTAGGCATGTCAACATCTCCCACCGCGTATATCACGTGTATATATTACTCTGCATTCCAAAAATAGCATAGATTAAAGACAAACAAAAAAAAATATTTTGAACACAATGAAATTTCAACTTTATCCGGCGTATATTAGAACAATTTTAAGGCATTGATAAAGTGAAACGGGAGAAATGTAATGACGTAACTGTAGAGTTAACTGTAGTTGATAATTTTCTTTTGTTTGCGAGGTCATGTTTTAAAATGACTTGGTTTTTTTTGTGCGTTCTGATTAGATATGAGAATAAATAGTAGATGTATCGGAAGGTACTGATTTGGACTGGAGGACGTCACTCATCTCTCTTTTCTGGCTATTGCTGCAACTCTCATTGTGATGACCACTCATGTACATCCAGGGCAGTGACAGCAGTCACCCAGTGGCACCAAAACCAGCCCGATAAACATCAGACTAAAACCAGCCTCTTTATAAACGTGGATTGGAATGACATTTTCGAAAAATCTATGGTGTGATGGTGTCATTTTACAGAAGGTGTAATATTACAGAACAAATTTGACGCCAAAGGACTTCTGTTTTCAGTTAACAGTTTCAGGGTTCTGACTGGACAAAATGGGACGCTGCATATTAGGAATTGGTGGTTGCAGTTACGGAGAAAACTGTAGTAAACTTTTTAACGGCCTAAAATTAAAACGGTGTGTTCTTGGCCTGATTAACGTATTTTGTGTATATATCGGTTTTGTTAACTCTTTTATACTTTGCATGTGCATACAAGTGCAACAGGAATTGTGGCATTTGGTATTAAAGTACACATTGCTGACTGTTAATGCTGATACCACATCGTAAATTGTCACGAGGGCTGAAGATGTGACGATTTCCATCCGTATGGCATCAATCACTAACAAGGCATATCCGTACAAGACAAAGGCGCCCGGATAGCTCCATCAGATGTGCTCAGAAAATAATAAACGCTGACCTCAATTGTCAGGATGGATCCTGTTGACTTCGGCCATATCATGACGTATCAAAGAACTAATCTAATAATGGGTCCATTCATGACATCTCCCCCTCTTTGTGTGACAGAATAATATTGGATATAAGATAGTTACTGGGGATACAAGATAAAGTCATAAGTACACAAAAAGGAATTATAATTACCCACAATATGGCAATATGAAAACTATAACGGGATACACATTATTTTTCTTATTAAATCGACAAGTGATTGCTATTGGCCATGTACTGTGAAACGGCTTCAAAGGAGGACGATCCTTAGGTTCACGGTAAACCATATACATATGGTATTCGAATTTGGAAGGCAATGGAAATTAAACATTTGAAGTGAAGAGAAAAGGACTCGACTGGTTAGACTAATTAGTATACATTAATTAATAAACTTAAGCTGTCGTTAATAAACTATTAGTCAACCAAGGCTGATAGACTGATATTCGATACAAGTCTTACTTGTAAGGTTGACATATATTTCTAAAAGCAGTCACACTGGCACAGGGATGTAAATTAATTAAAATTGACATATATTCAGGTAAAAACAATCCTCTTAATTTGTCATAAATCCCACAGTGCGTACAGACACTGCGCAGATAGAATTGATCAGATAGTGTTTAATATTCTTTCACAAGTTTGTTGTCAAACATATAAGACCCTTTTTAGTATCACGAAACAAAGAGTTTATAGTATTCGCATGCTATGCCCGGAAGTCAATTTGTCCCATAGGGAATAATACGAAACAAAAACAATATTTATGAAGTAATTTGTCTTGTAAGTTTATTAATAATTTTGCATGCCAAAGGAATGGAGATTTATTTGATGTAGGGTCTCTATTAAATCTACGGGTGCCGAATCATGCCGATGGCGTATGTATTTATGAATTAATAAAAGCATCTTCTGAATTCTACACAGCTGTTTGAACGTCTACCTTTAAGTTCGCTTAGATTATTTCAAATATTTACTAAATACATTGCATAACGTTTGTATTGTACTATTGTGTACAATATTAGTAAAATGAAAACATGCTAACGGTATAAATAGTTGTCAGTACTGGCAATAAAAAGCTGCTGCGCTGTGTTGTTGCCACCTGTTGAATGCATCTGATCCGTTGCGTCAATACTACCACCTTTATGACGGCTCTTTTCGAGCAACTTAATACTCAGTGAATATCGAGAAAGAAACAAGTTATTGAATTGGACTAATTCGATACAACGCCATATATATGTAAGAACAAAGTTTGTAAGAGCATCTACAAATTTACCAATTTTGGCGGATTATAAAGTCCCTGTTGCCAATAACCAAATGAAACAATTCTTCCAAGACTAAATATTGATGGTTTTTGTCGAACTTCATTCCAATTCATTGAAATAAAAAGTACCGGTCTTTACTGACGCTTCTGTTAATCGATTGATCTGTTTTACACTCAATCAATATCTTTATTCAGGACAATTCAACTCTTTTCCAAAACATTTTTCACACATGTACAAATTCGAAATCTATTACATATTAAGTTATCGGATATAAAATTATAATAAAACACATAAAGGGACCGGAAATGTGGTATACAGCTTAAAAATCTTGTATACAAACAGCAACAAATATATAATTTCAAAATGAAAAGAAAAAGAAGAAGAATGAAGAAAATAATTGGAATGTGCTATAATACGTCAAGTATATCAAAAATATTCAATAGTCATAGCTTTTTTACACAAGAGAACTTGTATAGTTTGAAGATTTTGTTGATGTGTTTTCGGACAGTTTACTTTTTCTTAATTTCTAAACGTCAGCAATAAAGCTAACCATGGCACACAGGGATTTTTTGTTTTGATGATTTAAAAGTAAATTTGCATGTTGAATGATTTAATAGATGGCCCAATATGATAGACCCCATTGCCATGGACGGAATTTTTGAATGTTTTGAAGAGGTAAGTTTAAGAATGCTTCCATGTAAAAGTATTTATTATACCAGTTCAACAGAGGCTTAATACAAAATTGAGCCACATAGTTTGAATAAGAACTACTGCTTTTCGTGATTTGTAATTTCCAATTATATAAACATGTCCTTTATCAACATTAGCTAACATTTCTCGAATACATATATGCTACAGTACATTAGTCTGGGTGATAGATAATAACAAAGTTATAACAGATAAGATGCACACCTGCGTTAAGATATAGGACATTCACCCATGAAGCGATTTATATAAAGTAAACCAGTTTACGACGCAGTTCATCAGTTGTTTACACATCCTAAGGTGATTCACAATATCAAGGGATATTGAAACACGGGAACAATTCCAATTGTCAAAACAGTTGAAATTGACCATATAAAAACCATTTAAATATTTTATTTACTCTTTATCTTACTCTGCGATACTACCGGCTGAAATAACCCTTATATACCTTGAAAGATTATCACTAATTATACTTAAATATGGCATCGACTTATTGTTTCTTCATTTTATAATGAGTGTTACAGAGATATACCTTCCTATGACCCCTGGCAGCGTTCTAAATTATAATCAATTCTACTTCCTACGCCGAGACATTGTCTTAGTCTCGCCCACTATAAAAACTCTCGCGAGAATACGATTGCCCTGTCAGCTGACATTTTGAGGGTCTTACGTACTAATAAAGAAGGTTCGGCCTTTCCATTAAGGACTTCCTGTTGCTCTGGTGCTCTTAAAGCTAGGGGTGGTATATTAAGCCGATTTGTTTGTGATGCTTTTGTCCTGTCCTCCCTTTGTGTCTTAGCAGTGGTGTTGAGGGGGCATTTCAGCTCATATTGGGCTGGCACGCCGTCATATACAAACAAACAGTTAGCTTGCAAACTCTCAGTAAGCCTGCAAAGGGGAAGCACTGTTTATAAACTGACAGGTTTAGTACTTCTTTGTAGTGCTATTTGTTTCATGCAAGTCTCACTCAGTGGAGTTCATTTGGATGGAAAATAAAATCGACCCCTATCATGATGCCAATTGCAATTAATGCTACTATCAGAAGTACAGAGGCCTATTTAGGTTATTTTTTGGGCATATTTGCTTTTACCGAATAAATAGTTTGTAATAAATTTCAAAGTTCATCAGCAAATCATGCAGTTTATTAAAGTTACTGATATTTTGAAAAACAAAACCCTTGGCGAATTATTAAATTCACAATGCACGATTTTTAATATATAATGTTCATGAAATAAAACTCAGTTTGTGTTTTTAATCGGTCTTGGAATCTCCAATTTCCGTCGATCGGTAGCATCGACTATTTTTTAGGATTTCAATTTTACAGCAATAATTTTACCTCGGATACAATATTTCATATCTTCTTTATAATGCTGTTGTGCTGATGAGGAATTACGTATTCGTTGATGTTGTCAGGACAACTACATTCATCAGTGAAGGAAACATAAAAAATCCTTTGAAACCGCTTTTATGCAATATAAATTTCGCATAAAAGATTGTTTCCTTTGTGAATTTATCTCCTGGGCAGCAAATTGCTCCGTACTGCAACGTCGACATGATTGTGTTTAGGAAGAACAAAAACTAATTCCGATACCAATGTGCAAGCAACAGAAAACGAATGTAAACATAAACCCTTTGTCAACTTCGAATAAGAGGATCGTAATCAGAAAAAACAATACACAGAAGAACAATCATCATTTATGTTGTTTTAGTATACTGCATTCTTAGTATGAACAAACTAAGTTAATTAAACTGGCAGGCTAAGAACAGTGAAGGATTCGAACCTACGGCGCACTCTCAGGAACCAAATCACCAGTGGAAGAAGCCAGCCACCTACACCGCAGTATTTGACGCTCATATGGATTTTCTGTGTTTGTGGCCAAATACAATTCGGTTGTATCACATTATGTACACAATGTCTATGTTATTTGCGCAATTCCGCTACTACTGTTGATCGTACGATATGTTACTGGCTTGGCCACTATATGTTTGGTCACATATTACATTTATTTCTACATAATTTGATAAAATGTTCTATTTATGAGTCAAAATATTGACACCTTGTGCATATTTGAAACAGTGGTGATAAATTATCTGAGGTCTGTCTATGTGAAATATTATTTTGTTACGCTTATATAATATTCTGATCACATATGTTTCATATCAATACCCCCCACAGATAAACTCAAATGAGTTAAAAAAATAAACCAGTAAAACGGAACAAAACCTCTTAACAATGGTGTTATCCTAGAACACACATTTAAGCACAGTCTATTGCCTGTACTAATATGATGTGGGAGCTGAAAAAGTGTGTATCTCAGGTTAAATGTTACAGTAGGTTATATGAGCTGAAAGATCTTGTCTGTGAAATCATTCGTGTAATCGGTATTTTTGATGCTGTGTCAGTCAAACAATTTGCCCTCCATGTACTATACTACGACTTGTAATTTTTTTTAAATAGTGATGTACATTTGGTCGATTTATACTCATGTAAGTGGTCATTGTCCACCTGCTGTAATATAGCTCTCAAATATTTCAGGTACACGTGCAAAGCCCAGCTAGGCACATAGCCTGTGAGAATAAACAACAGATTCGTTCTATTCCCTGGGTTGGTCTACATATATTATTATTTTTCGGGAAGCATTTTGAGCTTCTCTCCTTTCATTGTTGAAATTACGTTGGCGATAACAGCAAAACACCATACTTACAGTATGCCTAAGGAAAAAATAAAAATGTTATTTATTTAAAGCCAATTATGTGTAAACCAAGGCAGCTCCCGCCACATAATGGTGTAAATAGGGATTTGTATCACCGCGGCTAGCTGTGACCACTTTCTCTCTGTTCCACATCGATCATTTCCCTTACTGGCGAGTTGAACAGAAATACGGGAATATGTTTGTCAGTGGAATTGTTAGTCACAATCTTTCTTAAATCACTATATCGGTAATTCATTAAAAGCAATTGACTGCAATTGCGAATATTTGTTTATAAAGGTAAAGCATTCGTGCTTTCATGCCTTGGTTAAATGCATTTTTCCGCGGATACTTGTCTAAAAATACAATTATTTATATATTGTACAACAAAACTTCAAAACATACATATGCACTGCCATTATTTGGTGAGTTTAGTAAAATAATATTTTTCTCTAAATCCAGTTTGTTAAAAAGTACATTTCTACGTCATAACATACTCAAAGGGACAACGAAATGACTTGTGAATATACAATCTCTCAATTGCCAGACGACTGTAGCCTCTTGGTCCGTTTTCTCTTTAAACATGGCCACGCGTATAAACGTGTACGCATGAAGCACTGTACGTAACGTTTAGATATCCTATAAGTTGAGCACATATATATATACAAAGTAAGTTTCCAATCAGCATATTAACGAATTACTGTTAGCAGATCGTCATCATTTGAACTGGGGCATGACCTATTACAAGCATATGACGATCAGGGACTCATCATTTATATTTGTTCATTATGTAATGGCTCGTCTTCTAACTACAATAGATACAATTTACGTTTTGAGGCTGCAATTGGGCCATGGTAAACCAATAATGAATAAAACATTACTGATTGACTAGATAAAAAAAAACATGAAAACCCAGCTACAGTGTGTCTGTGAGTGGGTCAGATTGTACCAGTCTGTTTCTATAATGTCTTATTATTTCATTTAATAATAAGTCGGAGGTTGATTTTATAAGCATTGCTTGTTTTACAGTAAAAGTAAATATAAAAAGTCCAAACGAAGATCTGTTTTTATGCATAAATCAGAATCTGTCATACATTTACGTAATGTACAAAGATACAGGAGTAAGCAGAAATGCACCGTCATCATTAGACCAGATCATAGATATAATATATTGTTTCTGAGTTTGTAAAAACAGACCAATTCAAGTAAGGTGAACTATCCCCGGCTAGATTAATGCGAAGATAGATCGGTTTCCATCTATGAGTCATCTTTGGAAGTGTATTTGACTGATTGGTGTTTAACACCGCTCTTAAGGGTATTCCACTTGTGTTATAGGTGTTCTTATCTCACAGGCATATTGCTGCAATTGTCACCTTTACCAATAGTTTTTTTCATTTAAAAAAATCCCATTTCTCCAAGATGAACTCTTCGCAAGGTGTTCTGTGGACGCAGGATTTTCTGGACGTCAGATTCATGCGCAGCTTTTAAGTGTGCTGTCGAAGTCTGAATAACTGGCTGAAAGGCTTATAAATCTGACGTGCTTAATAATAAGACTATATATAAGAAAATATATACCACAAAGAAAGACAAATTACCACACAAATGGATCCACGGAGTTCATGGCTAACAATTTAAAACAAAACAATACACTAGAATACCAAACTATACTATGCAATAAGAACCACAATCTTATGTGACATTTAGTCAGTTTCTGTAGTGGACGATACTATTACAACTCTCGTACGCCATGCCACGTCATCGCGCATTTATTTCAGCACAAAAAAAATGGACAAAACAAGATTGCCCGGGTGTACCTTAGAGTCAATGTCTCGCCGTCGGAAGTAGAATTTTTATTTTAGAATCATGTCGTACAAGATAGTGAAATAAGGATAGTTTAGAATTGGTAGTTAGGCTATTGTGTCGGTTCGACCTAAATCCCAAATAATGAGTCCACATTAAATATTTAAACATTTTCCTGTGCTCTTAATGTCGATTTATCCCCAGTATCTAGGAATCCTCCCATCGTGTACTTAATTCAATATCCAGTTAAACTTAATGACTGGTGCCATATAACGTGACAGATTTACTTGACACACTATATAACTACACACCACAAAATCCTGCACAGCAAGAGTGCCGAGATAATGAAATTAGATAGATGTAACGGTAGACTAGCTCTGCGAAATGAAGTCGACAACGGGGTATTATTTCGTTTATGCTAGCGTATCTTGCTATAATGCCAGAAACTTTCTATCGGAATCCCTCTTGCTCAAACAACAACGATACCATCTATGAATGTTATAGTTGCCCTTGTATACCAGTTCATATACCAGTGTTCTTGCTAGTTTTATTTTCGTTTTACCACAAACATTTAAGAGATATGAAACCAAATCTAACAATATGCAGTTTTGTAACTTTGTCATTATCAATTACGAACATGACCGGATCAAGCTCTATGGTTTCGTCTCCACTCTTAAATTAAGAGGGTTTAGTTCCCTGTACCTTCCTTATGTGGCCCAATTGTTTGGCAATCGAAATGTACTGTAGTAATTAATGATGGGTGTCTCAAATACCACACTTTAACGCATCTGCATTTCATGTCCACACAATTATTGTTATATTACAATATTCATTTTAATTCTTTCTAATCTGCACACTACTTTTACTCAGCTCACCATATAGTATGCTCATATTTGTTAATACTTTTATACTTGAATATCATCTCTGACATGAAAATGAAGCGCTCTGACCAGTAGCTATCCGTACGAATTTCTTAATTATCTTTCTATATTAATGATGTCAGATAAACCATGTAGTTTATATTGTGATGAAACAAATATAAGAGGAACGGGATTATGGTAAGTTGATAGGACATTGCTTTAAGTAACTACGGCCGTTAATCGAGTGACTGGGGAACAAAGGCGATTTTCTGATGTAGCTGGTTATAATTATTACTCCAGATCGCATTGCAACCAAAACCCAGATATATAAATTCGTAGATCCAGAACCATATAAAAAAAATATTTAAAAAAAATACATAAAAAAATAAACAGTTAACAATGTGTCTACATTTTGTGTTGATTGCAATGCCCCTTAAAATAAATCAGCTAATAAAAAAGCTCTGAGATTTGAGAACACAGTGGAATCATTATATCTGATATACATAGGCATAATATTAACTGGCCACTGACGGTATGGCTGTACGTCAATTTGCCTTGACGGGATGTCATTAATCCTTTTGGATGGACTGGCAGAACACTAATATAAGAGTCAATTTTTTCACGGAGATGCTCATACAGTAGGTTAAATCCATTATATCTGCTGCCAACTTATTTGACTTTCATATTGTGCATGCAAATCTAATTTCGTTTCGGTGGAAATCATGTGTGATTTACAAGTACGATGTTACAGGAAATATATCAATTATAAAACGAAACTGTCTGTACCAGCTTTTATTCCTGACAGCTGATGCAGAAAATCAGTAAAATAGAGCTAATATTCTTGCAGATGGGATATACGTACAGTATGCAATTACAAGTCTTCTCCTGGATGAAAAACAACCGCAAGGTTTTCCTTGATTAGTTATTTTAAGCACATCTCGAATATTTAAGATAATGTTGAATAAGCTGGCGCAGTACCAGACAGATTGGCCACTTCTGATCTAATCTTTTTTACAAATGGAATTAATAATTTAAAAAACAATTTTACCTGCATGGTTTAATTTAAAAAAAAAAATAGGAATAAAATTGATGGTTTAACAAAACATGCCCAAATTGGCCTCGATTACATTGGAGTATTTGTACCTTGCCATGTTGAATAACACTCCATTCAGTAATAGAGAGAATAAAAACAATGCACAGACTAACACATATGCCTTCAGGCTTCACACCCTTACAAAACCCTTTTTTTTTGTGTGAACCATTAAATATATCCAGGCATTTCTTTTGGGAGGAGGCCGGAACGGTTATTTACCAATGACTCAGGTATCCGGCAAATTTTCTTTGTATATCCCACATCAGCCAAATTAGGGCAGGATTTAAACATGATCTAGCATATGTACAATGGCTCAAATGGAACCATTTGAGGTTTTCAGTTATGATTCTGGTAGAACCATTAATGGTT
This sequence comes from Mopalia ciliata, assembly GCA_034783835.1. Classification (NCBI taxonomy): domain Eukaryota; kingdom Metazoa; phylum Mollusca; class Polyplacophora; order Chitonida; family Mopaliidae; genus Mopalia; species Mopalia ciliata. The sequence goes on from JAVFBW010133396.1 coordinate 13,175, forward strand.
CTGTTGGTTACGATAGTGCGAGTTCATCTTTTCTTATCACTGGCGCTATTTTCTGTTTGGTTCTACAAGAAGCAGATAGCTGTAGACTTTTGTTCTTGTATGGTCCACATTATGGCGCTGATTCTCGTTGTAGATATATTGTTACTGACCTTCACGAACTGTGTAATTTAACGCCTCCAAAATTGAATATTTAACATGGCATGCCCACCACACAAACGATCTAAATCAATAAAATATCATAAGTATTAATAAATTTTCGAAAATAGAAAAGCTTCCCCACGTATATACTATTAGTAATTTAAGTGTGCTGTTTTCTTGATTTATGATTTTGTTTTCGTCTGGTTTAATATGTTTGGTTACGACACTGTATATTCCATCAAATAATGTACTTAATT
>JAVFBW010133407.1:0-13568 GCA_034783835.1 Mopalia ciliata
GAGGGAAAAACAGCTGTAGACCGCTGTATACACTGTATATAGATCAAAAAAACAAGCCTGTACTTTTCCGCCTGAACAAGTGTGAACAAGTAGCAGATCTCAACTTCCCGAGGCACGCGAGGTCTGACTTGTAAGAAAACTTCATGGAGACATCAGACTTGCTGGGCGAAGATCATCAGATCTATGTGATTTTAAGGTGTGAAAGGCACTTCAACAAAGCCTGGCAAAACAGGGAGTCATGGACTGTGAATTTGTTCATTGACTGGATGGAACAGGCTAAGGCAGGTCATCAAGACATTGTCAACAATAATTTGGTAAGCCTATAAATATATGCATTTAGATGCAGGTAGCTCAAAACCTGTTATTTTTATACCAGCGGCAAATTCCTGATATGATTTGTGTTCTGAAGTAGCACGTTATCAAAATAGTGACATATTTCAAATTGTAATTAAGGACTATATACATATTAAAAAAAAATATTGAAAATATTTAAGTGAAGAATTCAAAGATAATTAAAGAAATGGATTTGTCCCTGTCTTGAAATGTTACCTATTCGACTTCTTTTATCTAAAACAGCATAAAGAATGTGCGAGGTAAACAATGCGCCTATTGAGTTGAAAAAATTCTCTGCAAAAGATAAACCTGTTTGGAAGACCTTGCTTGCTTGATTGGGGCTTAACCTCGTACTCAAAAGTATTTCACTTATATGACAGGCTGTCTACTTCCCACTGTTCCTAGTCCAATTATGATGGAAAACCAGAAGCAAACCATACGAAAACCACCCCAGCGATTGCTGGAACCACATTGTGTGCCTCGCTTATATACCTGATAGTCGACAAATGGACTTGATTCTGTGAACGGTACATTGGAGAAGGATCAGTAAGCACACATGCTAACCACTAAACCATGCGCCCATATGTGGTAGACGCAGACCACTATTTGCTAATATGTACATTGCGACTTTCTTAAGTTATCGTTAGAAATAAATTTGAAGGGTAGAACAGATTGTTTGTTTGAGGGTATTTCACTTATATGACGACGTGCCAGCCCAATGGGTGCAGGACACCACTGGCAACAAACAAAGAAAGGATACCACAAACAGATCGGCTTCCTGTTCCCCTTTAGCTCTGAGAACACCAGGGCAACATGAAGCTCCCTCCATCCGCCCATGAAGTGTAGAACAGAAGAAAAAAATCTATTCTACCGATTGATTGACAGATTGGTGTTTTACACCTTGCTTAAAGGTATATCTCTTATAGGACGTTTGTGTATAATATTCCAACAATAATTAGTTGACACTAGCACAACCAAGATGTGAAGTGTTCCATAATATTTGAAAGTTAGTTTTCCTCTAGTGCTAAGTAAAGACAGTATTGCTACATGTACTCCTTCAAACAAATTGCCCTTAACCAGAGTTTCTAAAATACTTGAGACACAACACATTTATCCCCAGTCTGAGGTGTAAAGGAGAGAACAAATATGTTCTTTTAAACAATTGTTAAATTTGCCAATATGGGATATAAAATTTTCAGCATTTTTAAGGAGGCCATGGTTATATGGGCGGAACTGAGTAATTTTGTTTTTTGATTAAGGTATAACGACGCTCAATTATTTGACGTTTTAAAGCTGAATGGGTGGGTTTATCCCAATTTCCCAAACTATAGTTTCTTCAATCTGCGTTGAAAAGCTATGGTACTTGATGGTTACATAATGGATCGTATGTTGAAACAGATCCCAGGGCTACAGTTTGTTTGATAGGGGTTTAACGGCATACTTAAGTTTATTTCACTCACATGACAGCCTGCCAGCCCAATGGGTGAAGGACACCCCCCCCCCCATGAGAATAAACAAAAACATCACAGGACAATACAAAACATCATAAACACATTGTTTCCTGTTCCTCTTAAGCTCAAAAAGCACCTGGGGCCTGTTTTACGAACCATGCATAGCTTATGTTGTACGTAATTGCCAAGACGACACAATGCTTTCAACACTGGACGTCATGATAATTATGTCTACGAATGTAAGACAAAAGACAGGCCCCAAAGCAACAGGAACCTCCCTCCAACCACCCGCCCAGGGCTACAGGAAGTGCCCCGAACCCGACAGTTTCTGGACATAATATTAAACATTCAGCACTCAAAAAACTCTGACCAATATAATAAAACAATCCGAATTCAGTTGAATAGTTTCAAGGTTTATTATGGTGAACAAGTTTATGCCATATTTGCTACAGACAACCATTTTACATTGCATTCATGTTTTACAAGCAATACATGTTCATCCTCCTAACATACATGAAACACAAAATGGAAAAATAATAATTAAAATAATCACATACCACATTTAACTAAACTATAAATGGAAACAAGTATTGGAAGACTTTTGATCAGTTGTTTCTTGTGAGAATTAAAAAAAAAAAAAATCGAAATAATATACAAAACTAGGTCAAGGGACTTGACAATAAAACTAAAGTATTCAAATATTTTACAAAAATTATATACAATAAAATAAAACTTTTTTCAGTAATAAATATATTGAATAAAACTATGTGGTCATAAAGAAAAAACTAATCATTTAACAGCTATATATGAATATACAGAGTGCATAGAAATAACAATATACAATAATAAGATGGTTTAAAGGCACAAACTTTGTGGACATACAGTATGTGTGAAAACAGTCAATATTTTAAATTTTTTTTCTTCGCTATGCCATACATTAACCATTACAGTGTCCAATAGTGGACAATTTTTTTCACTGCATTCATTATGGTGCATTCATGAAAGGACTGATTGATTTATTGGTGTTTTACGCCATGCTTAAGGCTATTTCACTTTCACTTATATGATGGCAGTGTATTCCAACAAAAATTGACACTAGCATTTAATCAAGATGTGAAACGTTTCCATAATGTTGGGAATTTAATTTTCCTCCAGTGCTAAGTAAAGACAAAATAGCTACTCTTTAATCAAACTGCCCGTATCCAGAGGGCCATTGATGCAAGGAAAATATGCTGCCACACTGGCTTCATACTGGTATTGGTTACTCAAAAAGATTATTTTCCTTTAGTGTTTGTTTGATTGGTGTTTAACGTCTTACTCAATAGTATTTCACTTATATGACAAAGGATTGTCAACTTCACACTGTACATAGCCTTATTAAGGTGGAAAACCAAGAAGAAACCTCGTTAAAACCACCCCTGTGTGACTCTCTCATATACCTGATGGTCGACAGTCGGACTTGATCCAGTAAACGGTAAATCAAATAAGGTCCAGTTTAGGTTTGTTTGTTTGATGTTTAACATCGTACTCAAGGGTATTTCACTTATATGCAACGGACAAAAATACAGAACATCACAAACAAATCTGCTTCCCGTTAACCTTTAGCTCTGAGAACACCAGGGCAACAGAAAGCAACCTCATTTCTAGCCTCTTACGATCGACCGAGGGAGTATTATGCATGGCCATGGCCCACCCGCTCCCTCGCAGGGCTAGAACCCAATGAAGACGTCAGCAGTGTAATGCACAACCAAATGAACCAGTGCTTTTTCCCCATATCCCCATCACTAAACTAATCAGACTTTAAAGTGACAAACCTTTCGTCGTTCTGGGAAGAACGGCCAATCCCGTAGGACTCGGTAGACCGCCGATGATTACAGTAGGTGGCTTACGGGATCTTGGATCCTTGCTGACACCAACTATGGAAGCTGTCCGCCAATCAGAGAAGTAAATGTATTTCTAAGTGCAAACCCAAAAAGTATTGAATGACAGACGTGTGTTTAACAGGGTTAAAGGTATGTCATTCATATGACGATGGTATTCCATAACAGCTTCACTAACACAGCAGTCAAATGTGTTCGTAAGTTAGACAGATTTACAAAAGTTAACCGAAATATTCAATCAGACTCAACTTACTCAACTTGTTTTTCGCGTCTCTGTCTACAATCGATAGCGCTCGTGATAACTTATGGTCAGAACGCGCTTGTGTTATTGAGACTATTTTATTGTTGTTGTTGTTGTACTGACTCGCTTGAATCGTCACGCAATTAATGTCTCAAAGGATTATAAACAGTCTATATCGAACGACACAGTAGGGATTAATTTGAAAGCTATTAGAGAGAGCTGGTGTTTCTACCTGGTGTTCACAGTTAATACAACTTTTGGTTTCATTTAACCACACACATTATATGTCTGAGCCTTCAATGGTTTTGTCGTTATCTGCTTTGGACAGTTAGGACATGAGATTTAAATCTCAAACTTGGAGGTCAAATAAAGGGATATACGCCTACAGTGACAGCCATCATGTCGGATGTGTTGTGAAGGGCCTGTATATATACAGTGCTTTCAATTAGGGTATAAATGGAGAATAGAGGGAAGTTACAATGTCCTTGAAAAAGGTTTAAGGATTAACCTGAAGTATCAGTCTCATTGAGATTTCGCAAGACTCCTACAAATGACGCCAACATGTTTCGATTCTACATTTTGCTAGTATTTGTTTTGTTCCTTTCCGATCGTATAACTGAGACCACTATTGAAAGTGGGAAACTCAGATATGAAATACGGAAAAAACTTACGTTGAGGTTTAAAGCTGGGGCTGGTTGATCGAAGCATTTTTAAATTTAACCCTGTATTAAATGATGTCACGGCATTGTTGTAAGTCTGTCTCTAACCCAGTATTAGCCATTCAATCTGGTGTTAGCGACTAATACTCTTTCGAGCAACTGGCCACTAAATATTAAACCTGAATATTAGGTTACTCCTCCGTTCAGGATAACAGCGATGCAACAAAAATGGCGGCTTCATAATTTGCGTCATGTTGTGAAAGTAACCGGTGTTGTGAACGTAAAGACTATGAACCCACACTTCCATCATATTTATTTTTACCGGGTTCATTTCGAATGGATATTGGTTTAACGCGTTGATATGAAACGGATAGCAAACAATGCATTTTCCTTAAAGAAGTGGTCTGGAAAGTAGGCGATTTTATGCATGATAATATGGATTGTTTGTTATGTTACGGGATTATAACTTTTATGGCGTTCTTTTTTATAATTCTGATGTGCAACTTTATGCGGCCATTTCACGGCATTTTGAGCATAAACAGTTTGATATTTACTTTTTTCAGCAACGCTGATAATTCGTGTACTGTGGGTAGAAGGAGGTAGTGACAGTTAGGGCTTGGCCTATTGAACAGACTTCCTCAGTTCGGTCAACTCGTCCAATATGTCGTTTGGAAAAAGCTAGCTGAGTAACACATTCACGGCCCCCTAATTCGATTGGTAGCGGAATTGCCTATACCTCTTCTATAGACTTAAATGACGTATTACCTTCCCCCATTTTCTTTTAGCCATGTTACATGTCAGGTAAAAACGGCATAGTGGCATAACTGCAAGCCCGAATTCATTGGAAGAAACGTAGGAGCTGTGCTACCTTCGACTCTGTCATCAAATAAATCCTACTAGGCAGCTCCCAGACTCACAATTATATCCATATGTACCTAGTAACATAAGGCCGCGGTAACAGTCATTTCCGATAAACAATCGTCCGTACCTAACTTGTTAAACTTCCCTTTAAATCCAATGAATCAAATTTTGATTTCAAAATTGTTGCCCCGTTTGGTGTTTGCACATGCGCATTAGAACGACGGGGAAGTATTTGAAATGGAAAGCGGATTAGCTGGATGTTGAGGACTTGTTGATGTGAAATACCGAGGCCAAATTATCAGAAATGACTGGTACCGAAACCTTACGACACCAGACACCTATGGATATGACTCCTAGGTTTGGAGCTGCCTAGAATGGTTTTTTTAAGGTTGCAGCTGCAGTACAGCTCATACGTTCCTTCCAAAAAATTCGGGCTTGCCATTATGACGTTGATACCTGACATATAACTTGGCCACAAGAAAACGGGGAAGGGAAGACGTCACCTAAGGTTATCTCTCTATATACTATATCCCAGGATTAACCAATCAAAACACTTATTGATGATTTTTGTTTTGTTCATTTGTTGATATAGTTTATTTGAGGGCTAAACAACCCAGTAATAGTTGGTGGTTCCAAGACTTCACAGGACCAGGGAGGATAGACAATTTTATCTTGCACGCTTCCAGTAACCCTGTAAATATCTAATATTTCATGACCGTCACACATATAACTGCACATGATACGAAGCTAAAAATCGTCCAGAACACGGATCTGTGGATGAATTTCTTTTGGTAAGTCCCCTTATTAAGACTCCTTTGTTTAGAATACCCTTACCTCAGAGACTACAATACCGTAAGGATTGGAGAAATTTGTCAACGATCGTACAGTGATTATTCCTTCTCCGTCTAAACCACATCTTCCTATCCTCTCAAAAGTACTGTCCACCCAGTATATGTGGTCGTTTTTCGCGTCCAGTGCCAAACCGATCGGCCAGTCGGTCTCCGTACTGTTGACAATAGTCTGTATGCTGTTGACATCGCCAGCCATGGAAGCCCTCATTATGCGTGGCTCCCGGCTGCTCCAATCCGACCAGAACAATAACCTGTGCAAAACAATTTTCAGCCTTTAACATTTATTGAAACCTGATTATACTTATAGTTCCGATTTCACCATCTATGTCATCATTTGAAAATGTCAGAGTAGGGTCTATACCTTCTAAAGCTATTTTCCGGCCCGTGAATGGTCGAACTACATTGGCGATTAATTCACCGTCGGAATGACCGAGAACGTTCGGATATAGGTCCCTACAAGGAGCCAATTTTTTTCCATCAAAATGTGGCCACGGCTCGCCAAGACCCTGGTCACATACACTCTGCAATATGCCCATTAATATTGATTATTCCGGACAGTTGCAGAGGGTGAAGTTTGGGACTTTTTAATGGAACAGAAGTGCTATCCTTTATATATTGGATTTCGTCCTTATACGTCTTCGCAATGTGCCTTGATAATCATAATTTAACACGTGTGGTTGCCATGGTCATCGACAGTCTTTATACCGGAGGGGGCTTTTTCTGGGGCGTCAGAAAATAAGTACACTCGATGTTCCCTTGTAACTCGAAGTGAAACAGTATACATACGAGGAGTCTTACTGCTGTTTTAGGCCTTAGCAAAGTATTCAATATTTCTGCTCTGTCTGAAGATCAGGCGACATTGGTTTATCCCAGCCAATTATCTCTTTCACAAGTTCGGGTAATATTAATTTACCCTTAACAATAACTAGTCGGCAAAAGCAATGTGGTCGAAGATGCTACTTATTGTTGACAGGACACTGCGTCGAGTATAAGGCTTGTCCTCTGATTTTACGCTGAAAGTGAAGACGCCTTCCTATAGATTTATGACCAATCCCAATGTTACAAAGGCAAGTCATCCATGTCGAAGTTCCGATCCTTCAAATTCTTTGGGTGGTCCTCCGTAGGAAAGGTCTTTAACTACTGCACTGTTGGAAGCAATTTTATGAAGATGCATATTGCCAACAAATTTAAAAGACTTTTGGAGTTTTTGTAAAAGATAAATTCCTTGAACATAGAATTGTTTTTTTCAGCAACATCAACGACATCATTACTATAGACATTTTGCATTGGTTTCGTCGCTCCGAAACGTTCGTTCCTACGGAGCAACTGGCGATGAGTGCCTTTTACTTAATATATGCACCCTCATTCTGTAGTCTACAACCTTTTTTGTTGGGGTCATTGTCTGTATAACAAAGAAAACACAGGTTATTTTCTGTGATTTTATTTTTGCCCACATCTCTGCGAGACGAAAGCAAAACGCTTCATAAATTATTGGTTAGATCCGGTTCCTTAAGACGTTCATTATTAATTGCTGTTTGTCCACATTAAGCTGATGAATCAAACACGTCAGTATCTGTTCGGATTTGTGTCATTGCGAGTGGCTTATTACTTGGTAGTTGTTGAGGTAGATGCTTGAATGTAAAAGAGCGATCCGGTTGCTTTCCGAGCCATGGTGAAAATGTCTGTCCATAAAGTTAAGACATTGTGCATCTCCGATCGAAAATCCAAACGTATTGTTATCAGAAGTTCGATGGAACACTTTCGCACCAGTATTATCTTGAAATGAGGTAAGTCCGGGAAAAAAATCTTGTGAAATTATTTTGGCTTCAAATTAACTGTCGATAGAGGGAAAAAAATAAAATGTTATTTCAACCAAAAAAAAATATGTCAAAGCACAAATTATGTTCTTCGATCAATGCCTAATATTTTGTACTGGACAAATAAAAACGTCCTTACCCTCGTTTTGGATGTACAATTAAATCACTGGCGGACCGAAATAACGATCCTTCATAGAGCACTGACGAGTAACGGCCAGCTCTGTCGGTCACTAGAAGCTGTTTACTAAAGGTGTCAATCCAGTACAAATTTTGTCCAAGCCAATCGTACGCTAGTCCCTCAACACGGCCGGATACATTACTCACAAATACGCCCATATTCGTTATAGGGGACGTAAAGGGACAGAATTCCTAGAACAACAAAACATCACATTAATTGTGGTGTCCATTTTCTAAAGGAGAAAGTAGCGTGAGAGATACATGTAGTCTGTTATTTAAAAGATATTGTCTGAATACACAGTCAACAGTTATCTCGTAATCTAAATATAATTGAGAAGATTAAATGTACGGCAGAAGTATTTTGTGTGTGTTTCCGACTTGGGAGTTGACATTTTGTAAATGCACCTACATTTCATTTTCAATATAATCATTATGGACCCGGATAGGACTATACTAAATTTGTAGAAAACAATAAACTAACTTTACTCTTAACATCTTTGAAAGGCATTTCAAAGTTGAAAGATAAGAAAGCTGAACCATCTTAATATATTTTTCCCAGGGTTCCAGGCACATGCTTGAAAACAATGTCGGTACCCAGCAAACACACTACATTGCTGCAACGTTGCATACCAGCTATACATGGTAACGTTGCAGACTAATCAAAAATCAACGTTACAGCAACGTAAATCTACAATGAGATTTGGCTGTTAGTTTGTACCAGTTGATACAACGTTATCATAACGTTGTCAAAGCGTGACAGAGGACGTTGTAGTTTAACGTTGTGGCAACACAAATCGAATACGTTGTGACTTTGTTGTGAATTGGTAGCGTTTTGACAACGTAATAACAAAAAACGTTAAATAATGCAACAGCCACATCACAACGTAGCTATTACATTCCTGTTACGTTGACCTGTGGTTGTCACGTATTCTAAGGTCGTGGCAACATCACTGGTAGTCCACAAAATACAGTCGCAACAACGTTACACGACAACAATAAAACGTTGTCGCAACGTTGTTTGGCTTCCTCGGCATAAACATTGAAATAATGCGAAAATACATTGTTCAGTTATTGTCTGAATTTTCTCTCATATAAACTTTCAGTCCCACTCTCTATTCCCATGGGGATTTTCAACTGAACGTTTAAAGCTTATTTGAATAGATACCCTTTAAACAACAACCACAACGTTTTTGTTCCACAAAACATAGTGTCAATTGTTTGTTTTGATGTAACAAAGGCAGTTTGATACACGAATGCCACTTATTCAAATCTGATATAAAGGTCTAATGCAACGTATATTAAACATCAGTCTCCATTCACTTATTACTGAATCCTAGCTAATAGCATTTCAAATTTAACCAGGAAACACAAAATAACCCATAAAAAGCTTACCGGTACATGCAGCAAACAACATCAGCATTGATAATTATTTGGAAGTCATAGATCTTCAGTAAACATACCATATTACTTATACATACATAGCTTAAATATAAATACTTTCAACATTAAAATTTTAATTAAATTAGAAAAAAATAATCGTAAAAAAATTAAAGGCAAGTTAGGCCTGGTGAATTTTACATATCGCAATGTATTTATGAGATGGTTACCCCACATTTTTTAAGGGTTTTTAGTTTGCCTACCTTAACAGAATATGAGACATTTGCGTATGTTGTGTAGAAAATACACTGATGATTGAAATCTACATCGACATCCAAAATCTCCGTATTATCTCCCTTGGCCAAAGTCTCATGAGTGTCTTTGTTTGGACAAATGCATCGAATCTCCTTACCAACAGTGTAAACCAGACAGTCGTCAAATTCGTTTTCTAGAATAAACGTTATTGGCGTTATCGAGTTTAAAAATTACAATAGAGACGGCTTAATCAAAATTCAAATTTTTTTTTTTTTCGAAAACAGGTTATTGATAGTTGACATAGCAAAAGCAGTGCTATAAAAATGGACAAAAGTGATAACTTTAAGAATCAAATGATCGCAATGCCAGGTTAGGTGCCAGGAAATCTAAGTATCTCCGCAAAATTTGTTGAAGCGTGGAATATGTTACCTGCATCACAATGTTGTTCGTCACTCCCATCCCGACAATCCTTTATTCCGTTACATTCCATTGACAGAGATATACAGGTTATATCGTCAGAACACAAAAAGCCTTTGCAGTCCATCCTGTTTCCGGGTCCAACTGAAAACGAACAGAAATGACTCGTTTAACTCCTATAATCTGTGTTGAATGGATACCAGATTATTTCCGTTTGGTTTTAACCCAGCATAGTACACGCAAACCGAGTCGAAACACTTGAAATACAAGAAGTTCATTATTCGTTAAGTTGATAGTTAGGCCATGAGGACTTTAAATTACTGGCTGCACCCATGTTTTTTTGTTTTTGTTTTTTGCTTCTCTTTTTTTTTTTTTTTTCCTTTTGTTTTTTTTTTTTTTTTTTATTTTTTTTTTTTTTTTGCAAAAAATAAATAATGTTTGTAAGCAATAATATATTAAAGAATTTAGTGTATATTTTCGGAGCTTTCGGAGAATTTCCGTTATTTTTCTGGGAAAATATTGATCTTAACATTACCCCTTAACGCCTTCAGGATAACTCTTGACACAATCAAATTCTCAATAATCATAATCCAATCTTATTTTTTTCGCCCGCAATAGATTGAATCAAGCAGCCGCTTTTTGGGCGACATATGTTACAGCACCCGGACTCATTACATTGTGAGCGGAAATATCATGTTGGATTTAACTGAAAGGGGATTGGATTTGTTTGTTTAATTGGGGTCTAACGCCGTACTTAAAGTTATTTCCCTCACATAACAGCGTGTCAGCCCAATGCTACCCATTACTGACCTACATATAAAAGGTTGGTTTTTTTTTTTATAATACCCGGTAGTTCTTCTGTAAGCCCTATACAATAAAGAATATAGTACAGCAACAAAGTATGTATATTTTTCAAAAAGCTTGGATACCCCAAATACGTCGATTTTGTATAGTGCCAACAATATTTTCTACGCTTATTTCGAATGTTTGAGATAACAGTAAAGGCAATGAAAGACAATATTTTGATCCAACAAAGTTCAGGAAAAGTGTTTAATGTGAATATCCTGCCATGGTACATCTTATCTTTCAGGGAAGTGGAACTTTAAGTACTCGTCCACCCTTGGGATGAAGATTAAATGTTGCATTACAATTAAGGGGATTGGGTGGTTTCTAGCTGCCCGTTGTATAGGATTTACGTATAAATCGATGAGTTTCAAGGAAAGGAGCATAATCAACGACGTTCTTAAAGCTTCTCTTCTGCGGTAGTAGCCCCAACAGCCGTATACCTAAGTTTATACCATAAAATTCTGAATCTAGGTAAATTAGAAGAAATTAAGAAGCAACGCTTAGTGATTTGAAAGATACAACCTCAAATACAAACATAACATGTAAACATCTCGTACACTACATACCACTGAAAGATCATATTATATCGTACCCATAGAATACTCTTCTTCTGTACTTTAAATACATGTAGACTTTATCCTAGCCTTATTCTGTCCAGACGCAGCTAAATAACGCCCCAAGAAAGTAGTTCCCAATCGGTATAACGTTTCAGTGAAATGTCTGCTACCATATCAATGCACCTTTCCCTTGCATCAAACATAGCCTATTCTTACAGCAGTTTATCTAGTATATAGCTTGGAAACAGAACCAATTAGAAATCACAATAGCGAAGGGTTAATTTCTACTTAAAACAAAAACGAACGAAAGACATATTTACTGAAATTGCACTGATGTACAACACCTTCCAACGATAAAAATAAAGTAAAGTTACCTGTAAAAGTATAATTCCTGCTACAGACAAACTGTTTACTCCCTTGTGTCTGTTTCGTTGTGAAAGCATAACCATCTGAACATCGACACACCAGTTCAGTCTTTTCATCACGATCCAGGTAATTAGTCAGGCACAGGTGTGGGCAGCCAAGAGGACAGCTCCTGGCTGGAACTTCTACAAAATACGAATAGCATTAAGTCTCAAGGTGTAGCTTCAAAAACAAAAGAATTGTACCCCACAAAATGTAACAAACTTTACTTGAAACGAGCTATAAAAATCAGAAATTACTGTACTCAACAGCAACTTGAATTGTACAAATGTATGAACCTTGAGATTATCAGGCACCTTTGAAGCTTAACAGTTTCCAAAAGCTTAATCTTCGGGTAAACTAAACGGTCGATAAAGACATGCAGTTTTGCATCATTTAAAATCGAATGTCAGACAAGGCCCTGCTCGATCGAGTTACACGGGGTTCCAAGAAAATTTACAAATTGCTTAATATTAATAAGTATTAAACGACATTAATACTGATGTCGCAGTATGTCTATCACACCATGTTAGCATAAAAACACAATTGGACTTGCCTTACCTCGAAGCAGAGTTCTGTATATCTTATGGTCTATGATACAATGTAGCCTTATTTAGAGATACAGAGTAAAGGCAAATGTCAAACGAGTCTTGATATTGCCTATTTGTCTTGTTAAAAATAAGAAAATTAGGTTCAAGTATTTGTCGCCAACCCGCCATTTTTCTCTCTTCTACCGTGACTTTAGATTTTAATATCAGCAGGACAGTAACTTTCATTTTGTAAGCATGTTTATCTAATAAAAAGATACAGAATATATTTGAAGGGGATATTCAACTTGTATTAAGCCGGATAGTCTACTTAATTGAAGATTTGAGCGCTGCATCGAGAGCCGATGTAGGCAATTACACAGTTTGTGACGTTTAGACGCTGAAGTTACTTTACCTTTAGCCGTCTTAGGGAGAAGAGCAATGCCTATTGCGGAAGACGACACAAGAAATGTGGCAGATTGAGCCGAGTGTCGATCCTTGGTCATTCTAAAGACAGCACGTCTTCGCCGATCCGAAATGTAGATATATTTCTGAAAATCGAATAAGCACTATTGTATAATTAGAGGTTATGCAAATCGAGCCTGTGTCATACGCTGAATATTACTCGATTTTGGTTATTTTCCAAATTACTCTCCTCTCGAGCCTGATAAAGTTTATAATCAGGAATCATGCGATATGAGATACATTTGTATACAAAACAGGACTGTCAAATAATTTTGGACTTGAACAAATAAACTCCAAATAAATTTATTTGTAAATAAATACAAAGCTAGTGGGTTAGATTGAATCTTTGAAATATTTTCAAAATTCAACTAAGAAAACCAACTGTACGATAACTGGGCCATTTTTTTTTTTTTTTTTTTTTTGCTTTTTGGCAACAATGCCACCAGAATTCG
>JAVFBW010133418.1:0-13568 GCA_034783835.1 Mopalia ciliata
CGCCATCTTGGATAGTGACGTCATTCCTGAGCTCGCCGAAGCGCATTTTAGGCTTTTCATACCAGCAAGGGATTTCCTTCTCATGTGAGAAACCCAAGTAAAAAAACAAAATGTAATTTATTTATTTCAATGTCCCAGTGTTTTGTCTTCATAACCCACTGCTTTCTAACTGTTTCTCCTGTAATATTAAAACTTTAAGTGGCAATTGTCTTCCGAACAGTACAACTGCGAAAAGGATTCCGCGTCTATAGCATGCGAGTAGGACATGTAAATAATTTCTCATTTTGACGAAAATTTGACATTACACACTTAAACATGCCCTTCGATGCAGTGCCCTCTCTTGGCTCTGTCACTGCTTCTCATCTTTTTGATTGGCTTATTATCTTATTATCCAAATAATAGAGTAGGGTTACATAGTTTAGGATAAAGTTGACTCATCAAATAATAATTTTGTGATCTAACACACCAATGCACACACGTCATGCTGAAGAGCCAACAGCTATTCACTGTCATTTAGTGATGTTAATAAAATTAAACATTTGTACTATAAAAAACACACACAAACGGTTTTAGAGGCTTTACATAAAATTACATAATCTATTTGACCTTGGGCAGACATCCTGATAAAAAAATCTATCTTAATTAACCAAGGAGATATTTACTACAGATGTTCAAGTGACACGGGAAGGAGGATGATACAGCAAAAACACAAACAATACAACAAGGAATTTTGTCAATGTGATGTGGCAAAAAACGAGCAACACACCAAGAAATAGGATATTAAACTAGAGTGGTAGGAATGATGATATTCCCCAAGTGAACAATTTGGTGATACATGCACACAGAAACAGAAAAATCAGTACTAGCTAAATAGATTTTCACAAGCAACAGGTGAAAATAAAACTCGCCTGTTACTAGCGAGATGTTTTTTAAAATAAAAATTAACTGTATTTTTTAAAACTCTGCGTTAATTGATCAAAAAGATGATTGTGTTCAGTACTGTTCACCTATTCTTAGCACAATGGAGCATTACTAACTTCAGACAATAGAGTGACCTCACGATCCTATTCATATTGGTAAATGAAATATATGATCCTTAGTTCTGTAAGTACTATTCTACTAGACAGGTAGAAATTGACAGTGGACAGGTAGAAAACAAAACTACCTGTCTCCTAGGACAAAATTAAAATTCAGCAACACAAATCATTTAAATTTGAGAGCACAAGGGTATTGTTACACAAAGCAATCTTTATTTAAGCCTATGAAGATGATATCTCATATTGTGTCTATAGGACATAATTTCTTTACAAAGGGTTGTCATAGAATATGTAATTCAGATTTGTTCCATTGATGGGGGTTAAACACCATAAGGTTTTTTCACACAAATGATTACATGCCAGACCAATGGGTGGAGGAAAGCGCCCTCTATGCCACCCACTAGTGACATACAAATACAAGAGAGGAAAAATACTTTACAATCACAGAATGTAATACATTGATACCACAAATAAATCATTCTTTATGCTGTCCCTTAGTTCTAGGAGCACCAAGGCAACAGGAAACTCCCTCCCAAAAACCCGCTAGTAATTAAGATTCTGCTAAGATCATTTAGCGCAACTGGCCCAAGGGCAACAGAGCTCCCTCCAGCCACCCACTGTGAAATTAGAAATGATTGAGTAAATCCTATTATGTGTACAAATATTTGATTGGTTGGAGAATTACAAAGGGTTAACACATATGCGATGAATCACTTCAATATTAATTGTTGGTATTAAATTGTTCATGGAACATGAAGCATAATTTGTTAGTGAAACTGTCAGACAGAATCTACGTTCGTGAGATATTTGTTTGTTTACTTGTGGCATTTTTCTGAAATGCAATTAATTATTGTGTAGATTGATTTGTACCCTTCATTAGCTCAGAAAGAAGAGAAAAGGAAGACACTGAAATGATATCATCATGGTGTACAGTTAGAAAAACAAAATATATCCAGGGGCAGACCCATAACCTTTCATGAAAAAAATGTTTTAACCAAATTAAACAAAATATTTAAAGATTAGTCATGAATTGAATGATGGTCAATGATCCGGAGTGATTAATTTGCTGTCAAATAAATCTGAAAAGTATGAGAAAGTTACGGGTGGTGTGGGGAGGGGGGAGAGCAGGTTAAGCAATCCTGACATATTAACTATGGAGTGTGTCAACTCTGGCAGAAACCAGTGTCTTAGCACAAGTATAACACCTTATAACACATTCACACATTAGAGCTTCACGGATATGTGAGGTTTGTTAAACACTCAAGAATAGAACAAAGATAACTAGAGCTGTAAGAACAAAAAATTGTAGACACTTGTCTGTTACCTGAAAATCAGCTATGTCACATAGAAAAATGTCTGAGATGAATAGACAAACTCCGCATTGCAGATATTGTAATCCAGGCTGACACAAAACTTATTTTTCAGATCTTGAAAACCAGACAGATTATAATCATCTAGAGTACCATTCCAGCACCATTCTACATGGGTTTAATAGTCACAATGAGAAGACACCAAATACACATTCCACATCCGAACCAAAGACAAGCAACAAAAATACTTAATATAAGTAATGTTTGATAGTTCATGCTTCACAGCCGCATGATAAATCTTCGTATTAAGTAACAACCCCTCGCATTCTGCATACATCACAATTCCATTTTATTTAGATGGTTGTGGTGACTCTAAATTAGTCAAAGTTAAACATCATGGTATTGTTTGGAACCACCACCCAAATTTCTCGCGACCACTAATTTTCAGGTTAAAAAATTTCTCACCAGATTCTACATATTGGGAAAACGGTTTGAAAAAAATCTTTAAAGTCATGTACTATATATAGGTTTAACTTTTATGCAATAAAATCAAATCGGTTTGACATCGATATTGGAGTGGGTTTTATAAATAATTATAATAAACAAAATTTTAAAAAATTTAAAATTATTATTTTTTTTTATTTCTCACCAGACATAGAAATTCACGCAACTGTGGGTCGGACGATTTTTCAGGGGTGAGTACAACATGTTAAGCTTTCTGCAATGGACATAATCAAATGAGTCAGAGCTCATAAGTCAGATAAAGTCAACTTTAATACAGATAAAACTCTGCCACTACCCCTTACATGTAACTCAGCAAAATGAACTTCAGACCCAAAATAACCATGTTTTCCTTAAAATACCAGTTTGCCAATACACATAAATACAACATAGTGTTTTCCTGCAGAATTGTTTGCAAGATGATGTAAAAATCAACAAAACATTTGTCAAGTAAAGAAAATTTGCACACTTGCCCAAGTTTAAATCAATTGGAGTGACATGTACCACATACATTATGACCGATGTATGATATATATGTGTTATGCTCTACAGACATCAGAGCAGGCCCAGAACTGTTGGGTTTTCACAAATTTCAACAGATAGCAGGGGTGGAAATGTTTAAAAAATATTTTGTCACACATTTGTCCAATTTTGTCCTGTCCTGTCAATGTTAAATTCTGGGATCTTTACAGGAAAATCTCAATTTTTGCCACAAATGATTGTCCTACAAATGTATACATATTTACACCCTTGGATAGTCCTCACATATAACTGTAAACTGCTTACTTGATTTGCATTTAACATCATAGTGTTAGTTCTTGATGCTAGTTGAATGGAGTATTGTATGCTCTGACACTCTGTGAAACTGCTAGATTAAAATGACAACAAAAATTTCACCCGAAGTATTTAAAATAATTTAAAAAAAATAAAGGAATTGTCTTTTTATTGTCTATGAGATGAGATGGTTAAGGTGCACCTCTTTTGATTGGGGTTAAACACCGTATTTTAGGTTATTTCACTCCTAATAGCGTGCCGGCCTACTACAGGGGTTTCCGGTTATGGCATTTCGACAACAGAGAGACGTTTGAGAAATAACTTTATCGGTTTACAGCAAGGGAGGGCCAATTCAAGATTTTTAACCTGGGCAGTAAAGCGAATATTGCAAATTAAGTGGTAAACTATATGAATTTCCTTTCCCTATGGCTTTAAATATAATTCTTTGCAAAAGTTAAAATTTTAAAGTAACAATTCCCTGAAAACCAACAACCGGCAATGTTAAAGTATACACAGGCTGCCCTCCCATCATGCATGCCATAAAGTGGTAACAACATTTCTCAAAGGGACGTAAATAATAAGACTAATAATAATAATAAGACTAATAATAATAATAAGACTAATAATTATAATAATACTTTATTTACTGAGGAGGTACAATTAGTACAAAACCTATCTTCCTTGAGCCTTGATACAGCATCATACTAGTTAGTAAAAGATCTAAATTCAACAATACTTCACTCCAGTACTAGAAATTTAAGACGTTATGATTCAGATTGCGACAACAATCTATTTTAGGAATGTGACAAGGCCAACAGGAAACTATTATGTTTTAAGTAAGACATGTGGGGAACCTTTTACCACTACATGTAGATTGAGGGACAATTCCATGAAGCTGAAACATTACAATACTCAATCCACTTGCATTTTCATACTAATGAGTATATAAATATTGGGCCTGTAATCCAAAGATGCCGGCTTCAAATCCTGGTGGAAGCAAGACAATTTTTCTCTCTTCATATATTCAAAATATAAAGAGTTTGTTGAGTGGGGTTTTTTTTTTTTTTACCATGAAATCAAAATTTCAATATATGGGTAAAGGAAATCCTTCTACAACACTCCTCAGTCACACTGGGGATATACAAGAACATGACAAAACTCAAAGCCTGGTGCAGGTAACACAAATTCCTAGTTTTCAGACTGAGACATAAACAGATATATATCAACATTACCTTGACTTTTCCTCTAGCCTAAAATTCTGTATTGGATTTGTTTGTTTATGCTGGTTTAACATTACACTTAAGGGTACATGTACAAGAAATTTCATTGAAAAAAAGGGGAAAATTAGAAAAAAAATTATGTTTTACCTTCAATAAATAATTTCAGAAATTTAAATTCTATTGTTGTTACGTAAAAGACCCAACAATAATTTCGTCATTATCATTTCAGGATTTTTTTATCATGGAATTACCTGATTATTTTGTCTTATTTTCAGATTATTAACAACCAACTTCTTAACGATGGGATAGAACAAGTCTTTAGGACTTCATGTAACAGCTTAACATGTAACGTTAATAGTGGTTAACTAGAATGATTTTCATATTAATTATGATACTTACTTTATTCAATTATTTAAATGTTTTTTCCTGTTATCATTTTACGGTAATCAATCCATCAGTCAAAATTGAGAATGTTTGCACTTACTGGCCAGCTAGGCAGTGCAAGTGTGGCTCAGGCAAGTCAGGTATATATTAAATTATTAATGTTATGTTTTATTCCTGATATCACACCAAACAGTTCAACAGTGTAACCTCTCTACTTCATTTAGTCCACTTCCCGTCCAACTGGTTTCATCAAGGGAGATAACTAAAGCTAAACGAGACTGCCACCTTGAAAGTGCAAAAAATAGTCTATTTTGGGCTTATTTGAAGGACATGTGATAAGAGAAAAGCAAAGTTCAAGATGATTTTAGTTCACAAAAAGCACTTACAATGGGCATATAATATTCTGAATGCAATGCCTGCTCGATACCTTTCCAGCAAGTTAATATATTTGATCCTAACTCAAGCACTATAAACACATGCACTATTCAAATTTCTGGCACAGAAACGTAAATAATATTTTGCTGAAAATTGAACATACAGGTATAAGTTCGTATTCAGAAGAAAGGCAGAAGAAAGGCAGAAAAGAGGACAGTCAGTTTCTGTTTCAATGACCACTTAAGAAACAACAACTCTAAAATGGATGACTGGATATGGAAAAGATAATTTATAGTGATAGGGATATTATACAAACTGGTTGATTTAAATAGATTCATTGTCCAGTTCAAGGGATCACTAAATCCAGGATTTTGAAATCTATGGGTTGATTGATTGGTGTTTTATGCCGTGCTTTAAGGGTATTTCACTTATATGACAGCGGTGTATTCCAGTAATAATTGACACTAGCACAACCAAGATGTGAAGTGTTAATATTTTAAAAAATTTTTATTCAGCTTTAGATATACATGAAAAATATATTTCAAAGAAGGCATAAACAGGTGACTAGCACCTAAATATAATATAAATATACTTTCCTCCAGGGCTAAGTAAAGACAGCATTGCTATTCTTCACACAAACTGCCCTCAGCCAGAGGGCGGACATCCAAGGATAGAGAGTCAAGAGACTAATATTAAACAAACAAGGTCTCACAGTCGATCAAGGGCAATGACAGCTAACATAATTCAGACAACATTTCTGGAGAACCTATGATTCTTCATATTTAGACTTACTGTAATTTAAATACATGATTAGTCTCAAAATAGACTTTGTTCTACGTGTAATAAGACAAAGGGCATAGAGGGTTAAAATAGATATATATCAGTTTTAAAAAACAGCATATTGTTTTAGTCACGTAGGAAGAGGCAGTGGTGTTGCCTTGGTTTTGTTGCTGAAGGTCCAATATTGGTATTTATTCGCCCACATACAATTTGCAAACACTGTATAATAACCAGTTATTGATCTACGGTCTTGTAAGTCAAACGGATATGGAGTGTATTGACAATTATCTTACACAGCTAAAAATTCAGCCCTCACCATTCATATTATTCAATATGGTTACAATAGTATGAATATAAGTTATCTCTGTCAAACAACCAATGGCCAGAAAGCATGACTGAATAGAACAGAAAAAGGCTACATGAAACAGGGTAAACAAACCATTTTATGTTATATTTAACAGTATAGACTAAGCCATTCATGAAGTGAATTGGTAGCGATACAAGAATTTAGTTCCATAGCCAATATCATTGTCCTCAGTCAATGAGTCGATGTGAGTAGATTGGACAAACACAGCAACCAGAAATATCTTTGAGTGTACAAGAATAGCTGAGCCACAGTCTGGTTTTACGTCATTCATTTACTGATCACACAGGGGCCATTGTCACCACTAAATACCTCATAATGCATTCTGACGTGTGTGAGGATATAAACGTCCTTACTACAGCTCAAAATAACACAGTGTTTGTCCAGCACTACAGTCCATATAACATTACTCTTCTTTAAAAACACTGCAGACATTTTTTATTTATTGTGAGTTATAAGTGTACAATTAATGCCGCTGAGGTAAAATGCTAACAAAATTAAACCAATTTGTTCAAAAATTGATTCAAACCAAAAAAGACAGAATTTAAAATAAGTATTATATATTTTTATTGGTGTGAATAGGTTATGGTGCAGTTGCACTGTTAAATGCTTTTAATGAACATTAGTATTAACTTAATTCAATTTTGATCTTTGTTTGGGGTTTAATACCATTCTTTTAAAGCCTAAGAAATGTATTGTTTGTTTGATTGGTGTTCAATGTCCTACTCAAGGGTATTTCACTTATATGACGACAGACACAAATACAGAACAAACAAACAAATCTGCTTCCCATTACCCTTTAGCTCTGCGAACACCAGGGCAACAGAAAGCAACCTCTTTTTTCGACTCTTATGATCGACTGAGGAAGCAGAGGGAGAATTCTGCAGGGCAATGGCCCACCCTCTTCCTCACAGGGCTGATCGACCGAGGAAGCCGAGGGAGTATTCTGCAGGCCATGGCCCACCCGCTCCCTCACGGGGTCCTAAGAAATGCAACCGTATGATGGTGCAACCTTATGATGGTTTAAGACATACTTAAAGGTATTCCCAAATGGTTCATACCTAGAAAACGTATAAAAATAGTACAATATTCACTGAAGGATTTGCAACTTGTTTCATTAAAAAATTTGTTGTACATGTGGAGAAATTGGGATTCAAACATCTGACTCTCACTAAGAGTCAGTTGTGATTTTTCGAGTGACGTCACCAGGGGAATTCACCAAGTGACTGGTATCGATGGAAACCTGACAGCCATTTTGTTTTTTTTGATTATCCAACAATTCTTTGTGTATCCCCGGTATGGAGTCGTCATTATCCGCCATGGAGTTGTCATTATCCGGCACAGATTATTCCGAATGGAGTTTCCCCTGCCTACGTCACAGCTCAAATAACCACAAACCAAATATAATGATATCGCAAACAGAACAGCTTCCTTTACCCCTTAGCTCTGAGAGTACCAGGGCAACAGAAGACTCCACTCCACCTGTTCGGATAACAGGGGAGACCCAGGTTATCCAGTTGTCACTCATTGGGAATATACTATTTCAATATTCCAGGAGTGCTAAAAAAATATTCATCTGGTTTAATAAAAAGAAAACATTTCTACTGGTAACAAAGCAAATAATAAAAAAGAGAGAAACACTAACACATTTTTAGTAAGTGTTTATTGCTATTAATGGGAAAATGTGAACTCTCAATTCCATGTCATAAATGCCTTACTGTTAATACCCACAAATTGTTTCCTTGAAGACAAATAGAGATTTGGATTCCAAGGGAAATCTGTTGCCATGAACAGACTGTGTGGGTTAAAGACACCATAATAGATCTACCACTGTGCTAAAATAGATGTACCTTAATAATTTGACACCCCTTCATTTTATAACATAAATGTCGTAAGTTACATTTTTTTTTATATCAATCTGTATTTCATATTATAATCCACAAATCAACTTGCAATGAATCATAAAAATAATAATTACTTACTTATTAATTTTTTTAAATAATAATTTTCTATTCAATGTATTAGAAAATCTACATTAGATGGTTTACACAGTTAAGCCTAATCACAGTGCTAAGGCTGTCAGAGACACCTGGTGGATAAACCCGCCAAATCATGATATTGTCACAAGTTGCCATAGTAACATAATGTATTTTACTATTAAGCTTGTTTACAAAAATGTAAGAAATTTCTGTTCTCCAGATTTTCAATCTTGCTTTTATCAGACTAAAGCAAAATTACAATTTTCATAAACAGGGGCACGTCGCTTATATGAATATAAATTGTCCATATCTCACCGTGCTTAACTTAAATTGGGGGGGGGGGGACAGGGACTGAGAGGATACCTGGTAAAAAACACCTTGCGATTGACGGAGCCACACCATTGGACTCCTTCCTAAATTTGAGGTCAACTGAGGGTGTCCCACCTGTGTGAAGATTGATTGATTGGTGTTTTACCCTGTGCTTAAGGATATTTCACTGATATGATGGCGGCGTATTCCACCAATAATTGACACTGGCATAACCAAAATGTACAGCATATCTATACTGTTGGAAAGTTATTTTTTCCTCGAGTGCTAAGTTAAGACATTATTGACACCCTACATACAAACGGCCTTATCCAGAGGGCTGTCCGCCCTGTGTGTAGAATACTGATCAGTAGTTCAACACGCTAACCATTGACCTTAGGGCCACTATAACTCTTGAGTACCTTCTAAATGTTTCCACTAGGTGGAGTGCTTCAAGTTAGGATTTTTTTTAACACATAAAAACATCATTCAAAAGAATTTAACTTATGTTCCACAAAATAAGTGAGTCTTCAAGTTTTGATTGAAATTCAAGCCAATGATTGAGATGACCCAAACCACAAAAATACTTTCTTTTTCAATCCATTTTAAGAAATAATTATTGATTACCTGTTGAAAATAATAATAACATTTCTTAAATTATCTAGACACTTTCCTAACAGAACACCAGAAAGATAACCGAAGCCGCAAAGCAATATTGTTTTTTACCAGAAAACAAATACATAAATTTACATCTAGACTGGGATACAACTTGCCCCAAAGAAGCCTCTTTAATATAAAACAAGTAGTCTATCAGGACATGTACTAGTCTAGTTCCCCTACCAAAGCCCCATTGTCTTGAGACACTACAGCACATTCTAGGCTAAGAGTGATGTCAGCAGACAAGAATGGCCTAAATGCATGACTCTACTGAGAAACTATTTCACACACATACACCAGAGTTACTCACAAGGTGACCTAGTCCACTTTTCCTTACTTCATAGTAGTCCTTGTTTATTAGTGGCTATGGATTCTAGTTCATCTCTTACTCACTGGGAAGATGTTCGGTGATGATGAGTTAAGCTGATAGTCAGCAGACTGGCTCAAGGCCCAAAACAACCTGTAGCTTCTCTCCCTTACTAGTACGATTACAATACAGGTTACACCTTCAAAGAACAGTAACTCTCACTAACATGGTTACTTTATTTGTGAGTTACACTTACATCAATGGCAACTTTCATTACAAAAAATATTTTCTTTAATCCTTTTGTTGTTGCAATAAACAGAATAACTGAAAATGGGAAAATTACTAAAAAAAAATTGATTCATAATAATGGACTTATGACTTATATGAGGACAGATTTGTCCACTTCACACTATTCCTTGCCAAACCTCAGAAAAACCACCTGTGACGGAGCAACATCATGTGCCTCACTCATATATATGATGGTCAACAGATAGATGTTCGATCTCATGAACCAAAGAAGGGTACATTGAAGTAAATTAGAAAGTGCATGTGCTAACCGCTAAGTCATGAATGTGGGCCCCACAAATTTGGATATTATGACATCAGTGACAGAGAAGACAGCTATGTATTGCCTTGTTAAGGGAAGAGCTGGTAACCTCATGAATGAATTTCGATGTGGTTTCCCTGTTCGTTTGAATGGGACTCAAGAGTATTTCACTTGTATGATGATGGATTATCCACTTCACACTGTTCCCTGCTTTAATACGGTAGAATTTGAAAACCAAGAAGAACCCTAGTAAACAATAATCATTTTCTTTTGATTGTTTCATTGAGGTTTAACGCCATAATTAATGTTATTTTAAAAACATGAGGGCATGCCAGCCCAGGGGATGAAGAAAACCACCTTAAACACCACGGGCCACAAGATGTCAGATACAGCCTAATCATAGGATGCAATACAAAGACATCAAAAAACCAACTGGCTTCTTTTGAGAGGAATAGGGCAACAGGAAGTTCCTTCCAACCACCCATGATCAACAAACTGGAATGTTGAGTCAAAATAAATCCATCTTTATTCTGAGTCCTCCCTATACCATACAGTATGTTTTAGGCGCTCAGGTTTTATTTACACAGAAAACAGCCCAAATAGTAAGACAACCTTCAAATTTGAGGAGTTTGCTCAGTTGGAAATTTAATATTAATCCAGGGTTGTCGTTAAACTAGTATGTTTACAATAACACAAACAAACCAGTACGTTAACAACAACAACACAAACAAACCAGTACATCAACAACAACAACACAAACAAACCAGAACGTAAACAAAAACACACCAGTCAAGAAGAGCAGTGGGATGATAAAACACATGAAAGTTTGAGCAAAAAAAAATTCCCTTGACACTGAGTGTAATTTAACCAGGCGTAATTGAAAGCACATACACTTTATCTTGCCTTGCCAGTTGCTTGTGGTTGTATTTTATATTTTTATCTGAATGACTCATGAACCACAATTTCTCTTTAAAATCGTCAGCTCAGTGTGCTTGCATATAACATAACACTAGATTACTGTGTATCCAAAAATTGGATATATAAATTCATTGTTATTATGAACCAAAATTTTTTGTTAAATTTTTTTAAAAATGTCAAATTAGTTGTAGCATCATTGTTAAAATTCATTTGTTCTGCCAACAGACCAGAATATTGTTTCAAAAATCAATCCTACGTGTAACCTTTAATAGCTGATCTTAATTACCATGATAGAATAAAACCTTACATAATGGTCACCACAGAAATTATTAAGAAATTTAATTGAAACTTTAGTTTGAATTAAATGGGCATGGGCTAAAATGTAATGAATACTGCGTTTGTTTGTTTGATTGGGGTTTAATGCGGTACGCAAAGCTATTTCACTTACATGATGACCGATTGCCCACTTGTGGAAAACCGAGGAGAAACCTCGTAAAAACCACCCCAGCAATGGCTGGAGCCATATCTTGTGACTCACTCATATACCAGAGGGTCGACAGGTACAGTGAACGGTACATCGAAGAAGGCTTTAGTAAGTGCACTCGCTAACCACGATCAGTAGACACAGCCGCAGGCCTATGAATACTGTGAGGATCAAATGTTGTGACATAATATTTTCAATTTGTTTACATTACATCCCGCTTTTTTCAGACCAGGGGTTCAAAGAATAACGACCATTGACAGACATAGTTCAGTACTAAAACAGTGTATAAAAGGGAAAGCTATGAGTCCATATTATTGAGGCAGACAATGACAATACTCTAGAATGTAACACACCCAGGTCAATTCAAACACATCAATCAAATGATCATAAACAGACTACAGTTGTATGTCCACTCAAAACTGAACCTTCTCATTAAGGTCTTGCTGGACTCATTGGGCTTAAAATGTACCAATTTTTTTTTAGTACTTGGGTAAAAAGTAAGATATTCAAACTGTATGTTTAGTTGGTGAAAAAAATAAATCCAAATTCTAACTACAAACAGTTCAAATTTGAGCATATAGTTGAGTTTTCCCTTCATCATATCCAAGTGGCAAAACTTTAATTGCCTATTTTTGTCACTTCAGTTTTAAGCAGACCCTACATATTCCATGGTGTATTCCTAGAAAACTATCCTGTCAGAATTTGTACCATTGTAAAGAGCACAATGCAATCTAGTAAATGGTGACTCAACTTTTAGAAGTTTGTCCTTGATTTTTTAAAATATTTTTTGAAAGTCATATTTTACATTTTTATGACTTTCCCCAAAAATGAGGCATCGTTTACTGGTTCAAGGACTATTTAACTAGGTCAACTAATCTATTCAGTCTTATTTCTTATGGCACTTCTAGAAATAAACTTTTGAAACATGCAGTCTATTTTTTTCTGCCAACATTTATTTTTTAGAAAAAATAATTGAATTTTCATCCCATTCCCAATTATGTTATCCTGAGGCTGAGTATTCAAGCTTTCCAAAAATATACACATATATTGATACTTTTCTGCATAATAGACTAAATACAACATGTGTTCTGAAATCGACCAAGGGGTCCAGTAAGACCTTAAAGCTATGAAAGCAAAGAGTTTATATAGGGTAGGCAAATATCAGAAAAGGTCATTTTTTGAATTTTGTTTATATAGTATATTCACAATTTTCAGCACACATTTCATGTTTAATTGACTGATTGATTGATTGATTGATTGATTGACTGATTGATTGATTGGTGTTTTACTTCACATTCAGCAGTATTTCAACTTGGTATGGCATGAATATTTCACATCTTATTTTCATTCTTGTTTGTTTGTTCGTACTCAAGGGTATTTCACTTTTATGACTTTATTACTCTGCTTTACCTAAATTCAGTGTAAAACTGGGAGAAAGTATCATTTAAACACAGCCACATGATTGGTAGAGCCAATCCTGAATATACCTGTGGACAAGAGGACTGAGAAGTGCATCGAGGTAGGGTCAACACTCAACAGGCCCGGTACACTTAGTGAACCACAGCAATGGGGTTACTTTCATCTAAACTTTTATTTATAATTTATTGGACGTCTTTTTTTTTTTC
>JAVFBW010133429.1:0-13568 GCA_034783835.1 Mopalia ciliata
TTAAATAAATAAAAAATGGTGTAAAACCCCACAAAAAAAAAAAAAAAAAAAAAAAAAAAAAGCAGATTGCAACAAACTTTTCAAATTGATTAAATGCGCATGTAAAATCACTGCAGGGTATACAGTTTGTTTCCTGCTCTTTGACCTGTGGACCACAAAAACATTAGTTCCCCCTGAGCTGGCTATTACACATAAGTGGATCAGGATTTAATAAACTAATCACTTTAGCTCCTTTATTTGGTGTGAATAGAGCTTGGAACAATGTCTTAGCTTTATTCCAGATAAGTCAATTTATATTAGTATTTTTCTGGTCCACCTTATTCTTAATAAGCTTAACAAAGTGTAATCTGATGTGAGGTCTACATAAGCTGCCTTCCGTGTAGGGGGGACTTAGAAATAAGTTGTATATGTAAAACTTCGCAATTCATTTCAGTTGTGTGGCTGTTGTAAGTGCAACCACTGTAGATTGACAAGAAGAAAAAATTGTCATAAAACTATTTCATATCGACCAGTTTCAATGGAAAAGTATGGCATTTCAATAGAAAGATTTATTGTCGGGACTAACAATTAGATATTGGTGTGAAAGTGTTGAGTTTTGCATGCTTAAGTTCGAAAGAAACTGGCTTTTGTCAAACCCTGGTTCTTTTAATTTTAACCAAAAGAGATAATTATATTTTTGTTTATTTTAAGTTAAAGGGGCCCAGCAAGACCTTTTAATTGTAAAAAAATATCTATGACAGGCATACCTTAGCACCCAACTCTTCAGTGAAGACAAGGCTAGGCACATTTTATTCAATACAGTTTGACAGTGCCTCTGGTAACTAGGCCTAACTGAATTTGGGCGAACAAGTTGTCACTAAGGTAGCCAAAACCAGCCTCATACAGCTACCAAAAATTCATTGTAAAAAGAGCCATTTCTTCTTTTCTTATGTACATTGCTTATACTACAAAAGTTTTTTTGTAGATTAAAAATGGTGTGTATCCAAACTGTATTTGAATGACTTTGTGACTAAGTTCGGTATAATTTAGCAGCGTAGTTTCATATTGCAATGGTTCTCCTGGGGTACAAAGGACTCGTTGCTGGGCACTAGCAATACCCTTTCTAAGATATTTAACGTTGGGAAGGTACTAACAATTTTTAACGGCGTACCCCCCTTAAAAGAATGCTGTGGCGAACTAGTGAAGCCCTTCAACATGTGGTAACGTGCAACGGAAACTACTCAAAAGAACTGTCAAGACTTCAGAGCGGTCAAAAGGCAACCATAATAAGGCTGAATAATAAAAGATCGCTTGAATGACTCCAATTGAATAAGAACAACGCTACTGAGCTGGGTCAGTGGTAGTAGGCACATTTACGGTGCTAAGTTTCACAGAGTGTGTAGTTAAGGCATCCGTATGACAGTATGGGCTCTGTAGTCTACCTAGGAACAAATTACCTTGAGCTGTTGAGTTGGAAGCTGCAATTAAGATTTACTTCGTTTCTGAAGATACTACTTCAAACCTCTTGTTTTTTAGGATGAGTTAACTAGAATTGGTTTACAACTGACGGGACGCACCTTGAGAATTGGACTTAAGAACTGCTTACACATTTGTCTTTTTTTGATAGGCAGGATGCGAAACTCTACATTTTGGAAACGTATTTTTGCAGCTTGTCATAATTCACCCATTTTTAGATGAACTTCAGAATCTTAGTCTAAGCTAGAGACCCGTGAACCAGTCCTTCCGACAGGACGATTTCTAAAATGGTCAAAATGACCGGCAGAAATTCTTAATTTGACATCAAACAGATAGAAAAATTGACAATTTTAAGAGGTAAAATTCTTCAAAATATTGATTTATGGCCGGCAGATTTTCCATCCTGGTCTGGACACTGTTTAGAATGACAAAGTTAAGTTTTCTTTGTAAAGCTTTGACGAGCACGTTTGTTTGAATTCCTCTGATATCTGGTAACTGTGTGTCCATAAAACCTTCATGAAGGTATCTTTCGTGAATTCTTTGTTCCATTTACTCCAGTAACATATAGGCATCTACCAGGTAAAACCAATGTTCCAATAATAATTCGTGGTTAATTTGTGAGAGATTTTGAGAAAATGCAGCCCCTTTCATAGACGTCACACATAAGGCATTGCTACAGTTTGGATTTCCTTTGGAATCGTCTACACACCAAGGTAAGTATGTGATAGATGCAACATATTATCTTATACAGGTTTTATAGAACTAGGTTTCTATCGATCAGAGAGTCTCGATTGAGTTATATGAAGAATTAGACGTCACTTGACTAAATAAAACATAATTTGCAATCCCAGATTTAACGAAATCACTTGAATTCTAGTGTGTTATTTCAAGGCTCCAGTCCAGGTTTCTTGTTTGTAACGAAACCAGGATCAGTTTGGAATAATATGCTTTTGGAATGAATAAAATACATTTATCACGAATTAGTTGTCGGGATTGACCAAGTTGACACTGTCGGCATAAAGGATTTTACCTGCTAATGAGCGTAAATATAACCCTATATTGTCTAAATAGTACTATGTTTCGAGCGAAGTAATGCAAATCTTTGCCTCTTAAGTTCGGGTGGAACATCAATTATCTTACAGAGCAAACACATTTTATGTCACTGTGCGCTATTAATGATCTGAATAGCGACTTCGCATAAACGAATACGTTAAACCACATAGCCTTCTCGTTCTGGCTTTGGGTAGTTTGTTTGAAGAATATCCAGCTGCGCTAACTTTGCACTGGAGGGAGATTAACTTCACAACGTTTTTAAAACACTTACCTATTGGTTTTGCGTCATAAATTGAAATCAAATTAAACACGGCTCAAAACACCAATCAATTAAAATGAAAGCGTAGCTGAACACCGTTCAGTCCACCATGCTAATCGTCAATATTGTATCGGACATCTCCGTCGTAAAACCGAAGAATGCCGAAGTGAACCACAATAATTGTCGCATATTGCTAACGCATGACTTTTTGACTCGATCACAGTGTTCAATTAATACCAACGTGAACAACAACAAAAGAAGGTAATCCTAACGTCACTTGTTATAGTTCAATGGACTCTTCCGCGGCTACCACAACAATGAGTTGCGGAGATTTATATTATGCAATACCATACATTTGTCGCAAGCGGGTAGGAGGATTCGTCCGACTAACCGACCTGCCTACTTGGTATATTCTGTAGTATTTTGTACACACAATTTATGTTATATACATCAAACACCTTCAAAATACACACAAAAGTTAATATTCTATACTATGTTTTAACACAAAAATTGGTAAGAAAAAACTTTTGTAAAAATTCTAGGGTAGGCAGATCTGGACAAATGCAAATCACCTGCAATTTTGTTCATGGTCAATGCTTACGTCTTTGCTTATTATGACAAATTGCCTTTAAGCGTTTAGAACCGGTCCAAAGTAGTTTTATGGGCGAATTGTGAGGTGATTTCGGGTACCTTGGTGCTCTAAGAGCTACAAGGATCAACACGAATCGATCTGTAATGTGTTGTCCTTGTATTGGGTCCTGTTGACAGTGACATTTGGATGGAATAACCTATTGTGCGGCGTTAAACCACAACCGAACAATCTTTGGAGCAGATCGGCTGTTATGCTTCCTCGTGCTCTCAAAGCGGCGGCCCGTGAGGGAGCGGGTGGGCCATGGCCCTGCCGAATACTCCCTTGGCTTCCTCAGTCGATCGTAAGAGGCCAGAAAAGAGGTTGCTTTCTGTTGCCCTGGTGTTCGCGGAGCTAAAGGGTAACGGGAAGCAGATTTGTTTGTGATGTTCTGTATTTGTGTCCGTAGTCATATAAGTGAAATACTCTTAAGTACGACGTTAAACACCAAACAAACAAACAAACTCAAAGCGGCGTATACATTACTAAGTTGCTGGACTTTTATTGTAAGTGTGGCGTAAAAGAGCGCTACTGCACACGACTTGCAGTTATGAACATTATGGCTCGTATTCCTCCCAAAGTTTAAACCTCTGCTGATGGTGAGGACGGGATTTTCTGGTGCTCTAAGAGCTATCGGACAACATGAATTCAATCTGTTTGTTAAACAGGTCTTCGTATTGCGCCAGTCAATCAATAGTATCATTGCAGTCATTGTTTAATAAGGTCAGCCGCATGTGTTTGCCGCTTATTGTTTTTGTGTTGTCCTAATACAGTTGTAAATGATAAAAGATCATTTTGAGTTGCTATTTTACGGGCATGTGTATAGTGTGAGATTCCTGGCTTTTGCGCGACCGTGGCTCAGTGGTAGAGTGCGCTTCCTGGACCGAACAAGCTTCATTTACCGTTCACGGGTTCGAGTCCGCCTTTCGACCATCCGGTATATGAGCGAGTCACATGTTGTGGCTCCGGCAATCGCGGGGTGGTTTTTATAAGGTTTCCTCCTGGTTTTCCACTGTAATTAGGTTGTATACAGTGTGAAGTGGACAATCGGTCGTCATGTAAGTGAAATACCCTTGAGTACAACGTTAAACACCAATCAAACAAACAAACCAGGCTTTTGCTAGGTCTCCTCTCGGTTTCCACCCTATTTGAGGTAGGCACTGAAGTGTTCAGGCCGTTGTCATATATGTGAAGTACCCTTGAGTACGATGTTAAACCGCAGCCAGTGTTTTGTTCGGTGGGTTTGCTTCTTTAACCATTCAGGTTGGCAGGCCGTCGGATGATTGAAATAGCCATTAACCGCCGCGTAAAGCACTAATCTAATAAACAGTACGGTACAGGTGTAAGTTAAGCCAGTATATACTCAAGACGAAAAATAACAATTGTATTGTGTTACTCGGTCCTGCATCAACACTGTTCCTGTAGTCCGGTTAGAGTTATGTTTGTGTCACCAAGAGTTTGATAATTTGAAGTCCATATTGAACAGTTATAAACGGTTGCTTCGTTGCGTGGTTGTCAGTGCGAAAACACGCGGTGTGCTCTACCAACGGCTTTGCATACACGCGAACAATACGCGGTCGCTCACAAGTCCCGTTAAGTCGTGATCGAACACGTCGCCGCATTTATCGGTGCAGTAAATCCCGTCAACCCGGACTGGCTTTTTGTTGAGACTTGTTCGCTGCCCAAGCAATATTATAGAATACCCGAGACAAACATTAAACCTTTTAGCGAGGAGTCTCTCTAAACTCTACCACATATGTTTTAGAGTGGAGACGAGTGTTAGCATTGGGACATAGGGTCAGTGTTTAGCTAATATATTCCCATTAACACGGGTAGTTACCTATCAAATCGATGGTCGATAAAATTCTACGAGTTGACGCCACGTGAAGACACTTGGGGACTAACACATGCACAGTTATTTTGGTGGTAAGCAACAACACGATTTGATTTTTTACAATTCAATTGAGGCTAGGTAAACTTTAACACAATTCTAAGAGTGTTGTAAAAAAAACAAAAAAAAAACTCTGCCCTGTCTATAGGCAGGCATCTAAACTTTATTAAATTAACGATCACCGGTGAATTTACCTTGTGCAGTAATTGGACGATACATCTACAATACCTGGAATTACAGGTAATGGTAAGCTGTTTTTCTGATATTTACAGCGTGTTGTGGAATGTCGACTGAACCATATTATATCTCACGAGACTAAAACCGTTTTCGATTTGAAAGAAAGCGGTCAAATAGATATCAAAATTAAAGCTAGAAAACTACACTGTATAGTAGCGAGACTGTCTAACTTGGCACTAGCGGAAAGTTAACTTTCCTATATTATGGAAATTGGTTGAGCTAATGTCAATTATTGTTGCAATACACTGCCGTCATATAAGTAAAATATTTTAAGCATGGCGTCAACACCAATCAACCAAAACCAAAAGTACGTCGTTAAAGCACAAAGAAATCATGCACTCAATTTAGCTTTTATTTTTTTTTTCTTATATCTGACGATTGTACAAGATTTACATTTTCCAATTTCGTTTTGATAGAAATGTCATAGACTGAATTTATTGACCTGCGTTGCGCGGAGTTAATTACAGTTCTCTCAGGCGAATCGCACGATCTAATATCTTATGCCCTTTGACTCGGGATTATTACTTACACACCCGCTTATATGGTCTATACGGGTCTTGCTTCGAGATCGATTATACTGTATCAGAAATATTTCCAAGAAGAATAAAATATATATTGTGAGGAAACCGCATTGAATCTTCGGCAGTAAAACTTAACCACATCCGATTCTAATGTGTGTGTGTATGCTATATTGCACTAGTTCTATGTTTATGCTGTTGAAGCGATCGAGTCCCCCCTTGTTTAACCAATGTTTTACAGAAAGTTTGATATCTAAAATGTGGATTTTTTAAAACGGTTTTCCGCCAAACACCTCCAAAAAGAAAAGTCGGTACGTTAGCAATATACTAACATTGTATTTAGTCGCATCATTTAAAGTGGCCTCATAGTTTGTGTCCCATAAATTAATCGCTCTCGCCTGGACTAGCGAACCATTTAGTTCCTTGAGTTTCCAGTTTGTTTTGCGCATTTTTCATTTTCTTTTAACACTTCGGACTTAACCATGCACGCCATGTACACACAAAAAGCTTAAAAGACGACCCCGCTAACTTTGTTGAAACGAAATGACTTTATGGTTGGGGTTAAAAGAAAACCCTATATCGTCAACACTAAGCGAATAAAACTATTAATATAGAGTTTGTGTTAGTCCGATGTAAATTCCACCCGCGGCGAATAGAATTTCGGTAATAACATTGTTCAAATATTGACCTACTCTTGTACTCTCATAAGGCTCTACAAGTATATAAACACCGATCCTTTGATAACTCGAGCTCGTTGATATTTAACCAGTGGAAATCAAATCTCAATGAATTTTAGGCTTACTCTTTAATAAAATACTAGTGGGTCAAATGACGTTGTTGTGTGTGTGTTCGTATTAAACTCAACGGCGACTTGGCGGATTGGAGGTAGATCTCTTAGTACCCCGCCCCCTTTTGAATCCTGTCATTGTCCTGTATTGACCTGTATTCGTGTGTTCGTGACCACTGACGCGAAACTGCTCGAAGTACGTCGTTAAGCCCCAATTAATAAAACACACAAAGTAGATGAGTATTTGGTATTTACTCGGGATTATATAACTAATCTTAGAGGGATAAGTCTTTTGAAGTTTTAAATTTATACCATGTTTACCGCAATCTTGTTTTCAGATAGAAACGTGGTTGAATTGGATATAATTTAAGAACCTGTGGAAATAAATTGACTCGGTGCGTCTCTGTGCAGTATATGACAGGTCTGGAGGGGTGCAAGTTTTTGATACTTGAAATGAAATTGCACTCGTCCCGGCCTGCCGTTGCAGTGCCATATTGTACGAGTTTCTAGGAGCACCTGCTTATAAATGTCAACATTATTTCATGGTTTTGGGGGTTATGCTTAAGGAATATTGTACGGTATTCACAAGTCTTCGCTCGGGATTGGACCCGGGTCCTAAAAAGCACAACCGTGAAGGTTCCTGGTAGCATTGTCGCAAGCATAATACATCCAATTAATTGAAGCTTTCTGGTAACGTGTATACACGCAGCCTACATTCAAATTATCTGTCTCCGTTAGGCTTTGACCTGTGCAATCTTTGTTGTCTTGAAATCAAATTGCACTAGTCCCGGCCTGCTGGCGTCAGACATAAACACAAAAAGGCGTAGGTACAACGTAGGTACCAACTCAATTGGTGGCAAATATATTGGCCCTAAAGACTGACTCGCACTGCACGAATAGCTTGGATTATGTCTGATTTCTCCGAGAGGACGGGTGTTATCACCGTAGGCACGCCAATTTGCAGTTCTTCAGCGACATGGACCCTGCAAACAACCCATTCTAATCTCTGACACCACATGGTATCCCACTGAGCAAGACCACACCAGAAGGTACCATACCTTGTGTGCAAATACGAATTACTGCTCTTTTTTTTCTCTCATGGTTATAGAACTAATGTTAAACCTATACATTAAAAGTCTCCGTGAAATCTTTATAGTCTTGTTTTTATCTCTTTAATTGGTACAGACATGTTAAGCAGATTCAACAATTTAGTTTTAGAAATTGGCCACTGGTTATGCATTAGACGGATTTTGTCGAAGTGTTTTCATATACCGGTATTGTTAGCAGATAACGACGACAGAAGCCGTGTTTGTGACGGGCGTGAATTGTGCAACTTGCTAGCTATGGACAAATTGCACTTTTCCCGGCCTGCCATGAACACGGACAGCTCTTCTGGGAAGCCGATCAACGTTATAGCTGTCTTGGCTTGAAAAGAAAAACAGAACCACTGCTTAAATTGCTCTGCATGAGGAAAGGAGGGATGTGGTACACTATGTATAGAATCTTCGATACATTGGGGCGTCCGAGAATTGCACACATATTTGGTGTTGAATTTTGACCCTTAACGGAAACCTTGAAGATGGGCTTTTGTCAATGGGACTGAAATCGCATCTAAAATGTCCTCTTTTCTATGCCTATTGATGAAACCATCCTCCCGAGTAATTTTGAATAGAGATAGGGTTACAAATAGGTGAAGACAAAATAGCGAATGAAATGGTGTTGGCAAATACTTGTTTTGATTGGATTCGTGTCGATACAAGGTCATTATAATGTTTATGTATAGGTGCACTCAGAAGTAGGTCGGACTTGAAGTTGAATATATGTGGGGCAAACATACATTGTCATAAGACATATGTTTGGGTCTACTATAACAGTAGTCTGATGGGTTCGCGTTTGAAAATGCGAGGAAGTAAGGCTTGTTGGATTCGTTTTGAAAACTGAGGCCTGTAGCTCTGTCGATCCTTAAACGGTATTTATACTGTCTGGTTCAAGTTGGTTTCTAAGTCGTGAACTACCTGATTAAAAGCAATGGTCGTTATAGCTTTGGACTGGGTCTCAATGGTTAGTATGTTTAGACTACTATTGCTTCTCGGAAACACTGGTTTAAGTTCCACTAAACCTCCAGTATTAGAGAGTTTTTCTTTTACAAAAGTTCTTGGCATTTCATCGTATTTGGTAAACCAGAGCAAAAATTGGAAAATGTGTCCTATATAAATGATATACCCTTTAAAATAACGGGAAACGGTTTAAATTTTTTGCATGAAATCAATGCCTACAGCTACACTTCACCAAGGATGATTGTCTACATGCGTGAATGGGGCCAAAAACTGACTCCGTCTATTGTCACGAAGCTTAAAGCTTGAATGTACTTCTGCATGGAGGGACACTAATTTCCATCAGAAAAAATTAAAACTGTTCACTGTTTAGCGTGGTTAAATACGGTTGAGCACGGCACCTAGAAGCCTGTTGAATTTAGATAGACTATACCATAAGTACAGCGTTAGAATGAAGAAACACTAAAGGCGACCAACTCTTCGCTCTTTAAGGTCTTCTCGATGCAGCTCTTATCTCTTCACGTTTGTACATGTACACCTCTTGACGCTCAGCCAGTTTTTGGATTATCACCTAATCCGATATCACTTACAGGATTTGATATTGATTGCACTTAATGTCGTCAGTATGCTACAAGAGGTTTAACTTGATTTATCCATTTACCGTATTGATATCAACACCTAGGTCATTTTAAAACCTTATTAATGTTTTCCGGAATAACTTTTGTAAATGATTAATTTTCAATAGTTATTCGGGGTGACAGTGGGTCGACACGTTTTGTGCCAATGTAAGTTAGTCGCCTAGATTAATAAGATATATGCCAAGGCGGCCGTTGCTCAGTGGTGACGAGTGCGCTTCTTAAACTGAACCTGCTTCGATTTACCGTTCACGGGATTGAGTCCACATGTTGTGGCTCCGACAATCGCGTTGGTGGTTTTTACGAGGTTTCCTCCCGGTTTTCCACCGTAATAAGGCTGTGTACAGTATGAAGTGGACAATCCGTTATTTCAGTGAAATACCCTGGAGTACGACAAACACCAATCAAATTAACAATATATGCCAAATGTAGAAGTGTCCTGAAGCTGGACGCTCCCTTGGAACGGCAATTCTCTAAACGGATTTGTGGGTGGTTGACTAGGAGCTTACCGGTGCCCTCAAAGCTATGGGGCAACAAGAATTAAGCCGCCGATCTATTTGTGATGTCTTTGTATTGCATATTGTAGTTTTGTCTTTGTTTCCAGTGGTGTTGAGGGTAATTGTTTTCTTCACCCATTGCACAGACATGGCGTCATATAAGTGAAATAGTGTTAAGTACGGCGTTTAACCCCATCACAACGAATGAGAATGTTGATGAGAAAACGGCGATTTGTCTTGTGGCATTGCCACAATGTTGAAGCCTCTACCTGGCAAGTCAACTCCTTTGATTTGGACAGAACGCTGCTAACCAAAGATCACAATCGTTGATGCTTAGGTCGTGGTGACTGCAATATTGTTTCAACCAATCAAATTGCACTCGTCCCGGCCTGCTCAGCTGCGATTGGTCAACATGAGTTTCATTTACAGTCCCGTCAGCAAGCACATTTTCATTGGGTTTCAGGGTACAAAATGGAACTGTATCAACGGATTTCCCTGCCATTCTAAATAGGACTGAAAATATTTTTTAACAAGTGACCACAAGTTCACGAAATGTCCTTACTATTTTGCACTGTGTCCCAAACAACCATCTATTCCATTGTCAACCAACGCCTCGAAAGTAATTCGAGTTTTGACTTTATGTTAAAATAATATAATAGGCTGCTTTGAGCTCAAATGTAAAAGGATATTAATGAGTCTCGTATTGTTCCAAAAAGGGCATTTAATGCGGTCCTCTGACATAAAAAAAGGTCAAGATTCTTGCTTTTTTTTTACTAACGTCACAATGCATAAATGTGCTCGACATTATATAAAAGCTCCACTATCATGAATATTCTGAGGTCAGAATATAAAATTACCTCCCTTGCCAACTTCCCGAGACTCCCATTGTCTTTTACTTGTCAGTTCAATCGTTTTGATTTATAGTCTTGCTTAACCAGATTAATCGCGAGAACTTCTATCACCGCTACATAGTCTGGTAACAGAGCATACTAAACGTTCCAAAAAGAAAATGGCCGTCATATTGTCCTGGTATCGTACAGTTGGTTTTCTGATAGGTTACTTTTTAAATATATTTGTAAACATTCAATCCAACCCAAAACCTCAAATTAATTGATATGTAAATAAATACAAAGGTTTTAGGTTCAATGTAATGTTTGAAATATATGTTTTAATTAGCCTATTAGAAAACTAACTATACAATAACCGGACCATATGACGGCCATTTTCTTTTTGCAACGTTAAGTATGCTCTGTTACCAGACTATGTAGACGTGATCGAAATTCTCGCGAGAGGATGGTTTAGCGATACTACTTGATTTACAGTTTCTGTTCTACTATTTGATATATTCCTGATGATGGCTTCATAGAGAAGCCATAAAATAAAACACTGAAGAATAACCTCAATATTCGGAGTTACATTATTTAAATTTATGCAAAGTTGATCTTTGGTCGTACTTCATTAAACATATGACTGGAAATAAAAACTAAATGTGTAAGTCTGACACACTTTAAGTAAAGAATAAAAAGATTTCGTTTTATTTGTTGTAGGTCTGTTGTTACAGTTCAAGCAGTTGTTTGTATCAATATATTTAATTAATAATTGTGGAAAACGCTTATGAAAGACCACTAAATCAGGTCCCACCTTTCCTCCGGGCATACATACAATACTGATATATGGCGGAAAAGCCCAAGCAAACATCATGTTTAATGTATTCACGTGCAATCACAATCGTATTCTCGAGAATGTTGCTATAGTGTACGAGACTAAAACCACTCTCGTACACTATGCCAGGCTATCTCGCATTAATTTCCGCCAATATTTTGGGCCTTACCTACGCCGCATACCAGCGAATTAAAATGGACAACTAGATGGCCCGGGTGTATCTTAGAGTCGGTGTCTCGAGGTAGGAAGTAGGAACGACTGTATTTTAGAATCACAGCCCTGTATTGTATTACATTATTAATAAGCTATACCATGTTACTCGATACCCCGTGAAGGTATTATGCACCTCGAGATTTGTCTGCAATCTGGATATAAATTTACGCTCTGGATCTGCTAATTTCCTGGCCTCTTAATGACTTTAATTAGACAGATATTGTAGATTGCT
This sequence comes from Mopalia ciliata, assembly GCA_034783835.1. Classification (NCBI taxonomy): domain Eukaryota; kingdom Metazoa; phylum Mollusca; class Polyplacophora; order Chitonida; family Mopaliidae; genus Mopalia; species Mopalia ciliata. The sequence goes on from JAVFBW010133429.1 coordinate 12,122, forward strand.
TGAATTATGGCGTGAATATGAAATATGACCAAGCCAGTCGTCTATACATGTCAGTACCCCTTGGATCTAAAACGGAGACGATTTTGATCAGATGAAAAATGGTTTTCTGGAATGAAATTTCCTTCCCATATTTGCTCAGAGTTAATTCCCTTAATAAAACGCCGATAAAAAAAGACCACGTTGTACATTTTTCTCTCTTCGTTTTTTCAAAATATATATATTTTGAATAAATGAAGAAAGCAGAATTTCAAACAAACTTTTATGAAGAAGCCAAAATATAGATGTAAAAAAAAAAAAAAAAGCTAAAAACGTTTAAGAAAGACAACGAAATCAGGGCCTCTGCTTCCCTCTAGCCTATAGGCCCCCTTACAAAATGAGCCCACTACTGATGTACAGCGTAAACTCCTACACGTGATTACAATACAAATTGTAATCCCAGCTCCGATCAACCATTTGGTTACTGACTGAGACTGTATATATGTGTATAGGGCAGTCCTGTTAATGGCAATTCGACCACAAATCATGACGTCATTTAAGCTCTTCTATTGTGTCGAATGTATTTACGTGCTGTCAGATACAACAAGTCGTCGTTGACTTTATTTACGGTTCAAATAAACTTTGAAAGAATCCCAAGCACTTGTAGCAGTCGATTATTATACTGGCAACGGTCCTGTATTATATTACATTATTAATAAGCTTCACAGTGTTACCCGATACCCCGTATAGGTATTACGCTGGGAGATCTGCAATCTGGATCTGCATTCCACGCTCTTGGATCAGCTCATTTCATGGCGTCTTAATTACATTATTAAAGCAGATATTGTATCCGATTGGGTTGTGTTTGAATTATGGCGTGAATATAATTTTTTTTTTTAATCCCTCAAAATGGTATTAATACTTTGAAATACAGCCCGGCTTTTTATCCTCCTCTCAAGGTATTTTAATATTTTTGCTAATTATTTTGTCAATTTACTTTCTCTTGGCGAATTCAGCAAAAAACCTCTTAGGAGTTAATAATAGCGGCCTGTCCACTCTAACTAATCAAGACAGTATACAAATGCTTTCTTTATAGCGTCTGATAAAAGAAGCCCATTATCTCAGTATGCCAGAATATGATTTACTTTTAAACGTCGAATCAAAATCCTCGATTAGTCGCGTCTATAGGCTAAATCTTTAGATTGGTCTGCGTAACTCCTCGAAGAAATTATTTCGCATTTAGTGGGCAGTCGTCGCCAATATCTCTTGGTATATAAGCAGAGGACTATATACACAGGAATAAATCAGGCGTGGGTGCCATATATCTCGGTATGTAAGCAAAGGACTACATGGGTATACATCAGGCACTGGTGCCATATATCTCGGTATGTAAACAAAGGACTATATGGGTAATGGTATACATCAGGCACTGGTGCCATATATCTCGGTATGTAAGCAAAGGACTATATGG
>JAVFBW010133451.1:0-13565 GCA_034783835.1 Mopalia ciliata
ACACCAGGGCAACAGAAAGCAACCTCTTTTCTCGCCTCTTACGATCGACCGAGGAAACCGAGGGAGTATTCTGCAGGACCATGGCCCGCCCGCTCCCTCACGGGGATTAGGTATATCGAAAAAAAAAGAATCAAGGGCTTTAGATCAAAGTAAATATCTAGCAGTTGAAGAATAGTTGACTTTCCAGGTAGGAACCCATATTCAGTGGGTGAAATGTCATTATTTATGAAAGCAAAAGTCTGTCTAAAAATCAAACGTTCAAATATTTTACTCGGAGAGCTTAGCAAAGAGATTGGTCGATAATTACAAACTAAAGAAGAATTTCCAGACTTAAAAACTGGGTAATGTTGGCAACTTTCCAATCAGAAGGATAAGTAGCAGCAGCTAAAGAAGAATTAAAGAGACGAGCTAACACAGGAGAGAGGATTGAGCGGGCTGCATATAATCATTTGGGACTTATGTGATCAGGTCCAACTGCCTTGTTGGTATCAATGGCCTCTAGTTCTTGTAAAACGTCTGCAACAGTGATATCGATATGATTCTGTTTGGGCCCCACATTATTATCGACAGATGGCAAGTTGACAACAGATGGATCATCCGTGCAGCAAATAGAAGTGAAGAAATTATTTGTTTAGAAGAGGTGGTAGCTGAGAGAAGTTCGAATTGGAGCTTTTAAGAAAGTCTTTACAAGTTTTCCACCAGAACTGTTCAGTCACGCCCCCTTCTAAAACTTGCTTAGTAATTTTGTCATCGTATTTGCGTTTTACGTTTCTTATCAAATTAGTCACACGGTTACGTTGATTTTTGTATGCCCTGACATTTTCTTCAGACCTTAATTTACGAGAACGTTTTTATTGTTTTTCACGATATTTAATATGAAGTTTAATTTCTTTGGTCATCCACCTTTTTTCTCCTGGGTATATTGTAACTTCGTTATTGGGTACCGCTACTTTTGCTGCATCTAAAATTTGATCAGAGACAAAAGTACACAAAGAGTCAATATCATTTAGAAATTGTCTAAATCCCTCCTCTTAGTCTACCTCCCCTAATGCTTCTCCGAAATGGTCCCAATTTGCCCGCTTGTAATTCCATACAGTCTTTTGGTATTTTGAGGGTCTAGATATTGTAGATTTTAAATAAACATATACAGGGCAGTGGTGGCTGCAGAAATTCGAGAAAGTTCCAGAATCAGAAATAACTGAATGGTTACAACAAGCAATTGGATCAAGAAGAGTTTGGGATGAAGGTCGGGTAGGGTGGTCAATTACTTGGATCAGCCCAAAGCTGGAAAATATATTAGAAAGGTGGCGATTGTTCTGATTTAAAAGATCTTCATTAAGATCTCCCGATATATTAATATTATGTTTTTTATATGAATCGGTTGCTACGCAGATGTTATTTTGGAGTTCATTTCACATATGGACATCTGTATTAGGAGGCCGATATACAATGCAAAAAAGGAATTTTGGCTTACCAAATAGTTCAAGCCAAATCATTTCGAGTGAATCATGCTCAAGCTCAGTGTGGCGTAAAAAGGATAAGCGCTTTGATATGTAAATACAAACACCACCCCAAGCCTGATCACGATCCCTCCTAATTGGATCGTGAAATCCAGGAAGAAGAATGCTAGTAGTCGGGACATTTACAGTCAAGTGACTTTCCGTTATGGCAATAACATCAAATTGACCAAGATTAGCAAAGAGCAAATCTAGCTTATTTTTCAGTCCACATATATTAAGGTGAACGAAAGAAAGGTTAGAAAGGGCTTGTGGTCCTGGGTTTGTTTCCACGTCACCAGATTGGAGTAACAAACTTTGTATTAGTATAGGAATTAGACGAAGAGAGGGAATTATAAGAGTAAAACATGTTATTAATTTAAAAAGTGTTGTACTTAAAAAAGGAAATCTGAAAGGATTGTCATCAAGACGAGACCACAAACGACCACTCTTTGCCTGACACACGCCCTCGAACAGACCAATAGCCGCACGGTAAGAAGCTAGATCACTAACAAGGTAGTGTATTTTAAATCAACGCAAGAATTTAACAGCAAATATTTGAAAAATACGCAAATTTAGTTGACAACAAAGTGGAATATCATAGGTTCCAGTACAACAGAAAAGGAATGCAGATGAATGTAATAAAGTTATATATTCTTGCCAAGCTGATCATGAGTTGTGTGTTATTGTTCGAAGACACAAGCATTACTACCTGGATGACAAACGAAAGCTTCCATTAAATATAACGGATCTTTGAATTCGGGAAACCGTTGGCCAGTAGTTGTCGACGGCATTGGTCATCAGTAAGTGTGATTTATGCTGCTCATTCTTCTCCATCGTTTAACTGATGTAGTCGTAGTGGCGATTATTTAATAGAAACCCCAGTTCAATTAACTACCAATGATTAATCACCAATTATATTGCTAGAAAGAGTTTTGACATTGATTTTGGTACTAAGCTATCAAAAAACGTTTACTAATTTATACCTACAGATTTAATCGCCACCATGATCGTGATTGATAGGTGTTAAACTCGTTGTTGAAGATTTTTTCATTGCTATAGTGGCGTTATACTCTCAAATATTAAGCTCTTGCCAACACATCTACATTGTAATAAAATAAATGATGTGTTTGTAAAATAAGTCTCATCACCTGCTGACCTCAAGAATGTTTTCATGACTGAAGTGTAACGCCGATTGCAGCTTGTTCCCACGTACCTGATGGTACACCAGTCTGTCCAGTGAGGAAAACCGTCCATGACATCACTGTCACTGATGACAAGTTTCCATTGCATAGACGTAAATTCTGTTCCATCCTGCCAATTACATCTGAAGGTATCAAAGGTTTTGTTTAATCAAAAATGTCTTTTACACGATTTAGATTTCCAAGATCGAAAGCTTGACATAATTTGGAAACAAATATCTTTGATAGAATTTGGCATAAGGTTTTATGATGAGAATACTTTATATATTATGAATAATTAAACACGGTTTTTTTATTACACGAAAATATGTACATAAGTTTGACACATGTGATTATCTAATGCTCCTAATTTGCATCATAAAAACTGTTACTTAATAATATTTATGGAAAAATTGGTTTAGTGAGTTTAAACGAAAATAAACAGAATGGAAAATGTAATCTTTACCTGAACCGTAAGAAGCAAATCCATTAATTTAATGATCTAAAATTCATTGGATAGTACTGTATGTTTAGATGTTATACAATATCGGTTATTTATACCATATACCGAAGCCCAGGTAATATACAATTTTCAGAAATCCGTTTTCTGACGTCGCATATGTAATATCTCACGTCGTTAAGATAGAATGGCCAGTGTATGATTTACTGCGTCATAAACTAACTTGAGGCCTTCTTATACAAGAAAGTGTGCTAAATAACTATAAGCAAAACCAGTCTAAATCACCTTTTAGTAGAGTTTATCGAAAAAAACCGAGTAAACAGTCAGAAACACAGCTGTGTCTAACACTGTATTTACACGAATAATTCAAAATCGACTGTCTGATATGCCGTCTACGTATTGGAGGTACTCACTTCTTTGTAACTTTAAGAACAGAGGTGATAAATTTTATGTTAATATTTAAAGGAAGCTCATATAAATTGTTTAACAAAGGCAAATTGTGATACTATTGCTACATACCACTTCGCACTCTGAATACAAATGTATGTGCCGCAGAAAATCATGTTTGTGTAAGTCCGAGGCACATTCAGTTAGTAGGGAGACGATGACGACAGATTCCATCGGGCCTGCGGGTATAACGACGTGAAGCTCTTGTGGTCTGGTTTGAACCAGACTGTTCATGAATATTCGAAAGGAACAGGCAATATCTGAAGGATATGAGCCAACAGGGATACATTGGATGTGGTTTCGACAATTTTGTTTGAAATATGTAGCTGCTTTAAAAAAATTAGGATGTTAAGACATATCATGAAGCTGAATATTACAGTAACATGTGGTCCACAGATATATGACAAATCTTCGCTTAAAGAGTAGCTACAATGTATGTTCATTACTCCACCACCAATACTTGACAAAACCTTTAGTTTTTCCTCAGTCGGCTAGAGCTGAAAGTCCCGAGTTCGAATCCCAGTAGAGGCAAGCTACAAAAAACCCAACATAAATATACTGTGAAATGTGATGAGATATCCGGTCTAAATATTGCCAAACCTCGGGTTCACTGGAAACGTTTATTTTATATTCGTATGCCAAATTATAGCATAAAATTCTGGTATGTGTTTTACTCGTCATATCATGAACCTGAAAATAAACTGAAGATAAACTTCTTATAGTTGAAAAGGTTTTCAAAAATTTCCATTTATGTTGTGTCAAGACCAAAATAGCAGTGGCTTATGTGTTATTTTAGAAGAACAGCATCGCTGGTAAGGTGTATTACTTTATGCTCGTCGCCATACAAGGTTCAAAGATTCGCATCTAGACATTTATTTGAACCATTTCTTCCCGCAGCAACACTTTGTCAAATAAACAGCAAGTGTCGGCGATATCTTCTTGGTGTGATTTCGCTATGTACAGCCTCGTGCAATGAAAGGACACAAACTTTAACGTGACTGGCAACAAACTAGACTAAGGTATGAGATCGTGGTCAAAGTCCCATGTCTATACTTGAGAACCGTAAGACATAACAGATAACCATAATCTCTTAAAACAAGGGGAACAAAAGTTCATATAACAGTTTATATATAATATTCAGAACTCATGGTACACGAGTCCCAGATGGCAAAAATATGTTATATGATTAAATTTCGACATCACTCCGCCTTTTTTTTTACACCATCATCAAAATATAATTATCCCTGATGCGTTTTGTATCTGTGGAAAAAACATATCCGGCTACATATAAATAATAATGTGTTGGGCGCAAGAAACAATTTGACAATTGACTGGGCCGAGGAAAAACAACGGAAACATTTCTGGAGCAGGAAAGACAGATCGGGAACAGGTTAATACATTTCAGTCCCTCTGTCACTTTGCCGGTACAGGTAACGGCCGTGTAATTCTGCCACTAGGCTTTCATCCCTGATATTTTAACTTGCAGGCAGATTATCATTGGATTTAATGAATATAAAAAAATTACGAAATTGCATTTTAAATTTATTCCTCTCATTTAAATAATAAAATTATCTCTCATTTTCAAAGAGACCTAGTTATAACCTGATCATTTACTTGCTAAGTTCTATATCACATGTCGATTTTGATCTGTGAAATACATAGGAACTAAAATGGATGTATTTTAAGGCTATGGATTTCTACTGATTTTTTTCTGTTGTTGTTGTTTGACAGTGCGTGTATGTCTTTGTTTCATTTCCTTTGTTTTCCATTTTTTCTGTCTTTTTTTTTTTTTTTTGCTCTCTTTGTAGTTTCTTTACTCCAGTCAATTTCGAAAAAACTAATCATGCAAAAACTATTTAAAGCTCCACTTTTGTTTAACCGCTAGAAATTTTTTTTGTTGAAAACCGTCCGCCTCAGGCCAAACTAATTTATTTGAGTGAGATCTATGATAGGCAAGGAACTCTCATCGGATAACTACTGTGGCGTGAAGAAATATATAACCTCCGAATTGTCTCTAAAATTCAGTCAGTGTAAAAGTAGAGTTGGGAAAGTGTATGGCTTAGACATGCAAGGTTTTTTTACTGGCAATGATAAAAACAAACAAACGGAATTAGTAAGCAATTTCAATTTCAGGAAGGATCAAAGCAACTCGAGGATGGACAATATCGTGTCGAGAGACACATTCTACTGGGAGCATAAATCATTATTGTTGATGTCATTGCGCTGTAACTGGTACTGCCACTTTATGTCGAAACAAAAACAAAATACTCCTTTTTTATACGAATGTTAATTAGTCATTGTCCTATTAGTTCGATGTGATTATAGCTATAACACTGTTCCCTCGCCTTATTACTGTGAAAAACCGGTGGGAAACGACCACCCGCGTTAGTTGGGGCTACATTGGGGTAATATGTTGATCTTCTGTAAAACCAATATTTTCTGATGAATGTCTCACAAATGAAGTGGTATATCAATCAGAAAAGCATTGTGTTAGGTTAAAATGTCTATATTATTACTCCCTGCCTTAAATTGGGGGTATATTTAGGTTACATTTGGGTAAATGGTAAATCTTTGGTAAAACTAATAATTCTTTCAGAATGTGTCGAAGGATCATAATCCATTTTGGTCTGACCACATAGATGTATTTAGCGACAGTGATTAATTTCGATCGATACTATACAACCATATGAAGTGTTATATACCTTCTTGTATTGCTGAGGAAAATACAATGCTGCTAACAATGTTCTTAACTGTTTACTCGAGTCGCACATCAGTACGAGTTGCGCACAAATAGGTTACAAGTGGTTTCACATTCAGAACAATGTTAACCGTCTGAGAATGTAATCAAGAATTCCAGGATCTTGTAGATATACTGGTTCGCTATGGTGACAGGTATTCATTTACATCATATGTTTAACGTCTTGAGAGACTTTTCGCAAACAATCGAAGAGAATGGATTCGTATTAGAAAATGTTGATTCCTTATCCTCATTGACTGATCCATTTTGTCGGTTAACTCGTGATTTTAAAGCAGCATAAGCGATAAATAATGAAACTAAAAAATAAATGTATAGGACAATTACTAAAAGAAATTTTCAAGTGCTAATATAATCATAGTGATCAAAACATTGTTAACATTGAATAGTAGGCGATCCTTGGGTCACAAGATGCTGCTCCGGCAATCGCGCGGATAAGTACCTCCCAGTATTCTACCGTAGTAAAGGAAAGAGTAGAGAGGAACGAACAATCCGCCGTCAGTTAAAGGAAATACCCTTGAGTATGACGTAAAACCCCAACCAGACAAAGCAAATAAACTACTCATCAGATAATAGGTATATCATAAAATATGGTAAAATAGTTAGAGTATTCCGTCATATTTTGTTTTGTGTCCTTTGTTTAACGTCTACTGTACCCAACCTTTTTACTGCATCTTTCTACATCCCCTAAATATAACCCCACGAATACGTGATCTGAAGCTCCTCTAGTGTGGAACAGTTTTATTGGTTTCCCGAGAAGCATACGGTGAGATCAAAACACGGATTTAGTAACTGTATTTGATCATCTTCAATCTGATGTTTATTTGACCTAGATCGGAAATATCAGAATGAAGATTATATGACTTGCAACAATTAAGCCAGTTATATCTGAAAATAAATTAGAAAATAGTTCAAACAATAGTTTTATTACAAAAATCAGGCGAACAGGATTCACTACTGGGTGTTTAGTGTTTCCTCACCAAATATATTGATTATTACATCTCAATCTCGATGATATAATATGTAGGCTACTTCTGTAGATCTGGTGCAAAACTTAGATAAAGTCATGGTTGCTGGCAGGTCTGCTTTAATTGCTATTGCTTGTTACCATTACTGTCGATAATGAATTTCTTCATGCTTTTGAATGACACCAGTAAAATGAGCATAATATTATCTGAGGCGCATATAAATCCAATAAAACAAACAAGTTGTCCACATAGCCAAATTACCTCATCAATTCTAATACATTAACATTTTTGTTTTAATTTCCATGTTGCCTTTTAAAGAAAATATGGCTAATTGGCCAGTGGACATACAATCTATTGAGATTCTGGTAATTATTGTGCTCGTCTATATCACTAGCATTATGTCATAGTACACCGTATGCAGTGTATCGGTATACATTATAGTCCATGGATGTAATGAGTTGCGCATTACTTTCTTGATTAACTTGGCAAAATGTCATCTCACGAATGGTTAGTGAATTAGGTGTCAATTTATTTAACGACACGCCACCCTAAATATACATATTGGAAAGCAATTTTGTTAAAATGCCGGCAAGTGCTTCTACCAAGGAAATTCTAAATCTACAGAAAAAAGTTCAATTGTGTAATTAAATTTACTATGCTAGTCGACGTTTGACATTTCAGGTTTGAGTGTGAATCAAAAAGCCTTGATAAAATCAAGTAAATTATCACAATCCAGGGTTAACACTTCCAGAGAAAATTAAATTTTCTGAAAGTGTCTAATCGGAATGGGTTGAGAGTTCTTAAGTATAGAGTTACATTACAATAAATGTTAAACGTACGCCCAACAGAGGAATAGAGAAAACAAGTTTGCAAATAAACGTTCAGCTTATCATTTCACAAAATAGATTAGGGCCATATTTTTGTAGGAGTGCAATTATCAAGGTCCAAGAAATCTTTTGATCTCTTTCACACTCACTGATTGTACATTATGTTTAACTTAGAATTACTTTTAAATATCTCAAATGTTTGACCCCATTTTAGATATGTATACCTATCAAAATGATACACAGTTTGTATTTTTAATTAATTTTAATTTTCCGACGTAAAAATCTCACTAAACGAATACACATGTAACAATGCGAGTGTCAGCCTCCCTTAATATACAATGCCGTTCACACGATATAGCAAGATATTTGAGCTGTTTGTTATATTTCAACGTATTGTTATTATATGCTACCTATAGACAAGACAACATGTATACACTGAAATAAAAGATTTGAATGATGGGCAACCCCAGAATGTGACCCACAACCCTCATACAAGAGGGATTTTATATCCCTTTCATCTAGCATTTTCTAGTATTAGATAACTGATCATCTAATAGACAATGAACCTAACATTTCAGACACAGGAATTAAGGCATAAACGAATGCATTAAAACTACTTCGAAAGAGGCGGTATTGTTTTGAATATAATTTTTCTCAAAGCGAAACCCCTCCAACCCCTTCCGGCAAGCCAACTTAGATATGTATGTCGAGTCACGTCGTTTGGCGCTTTTGTTTGGTTGAGCCAGACGCGCGAAGTGAATACATATATAATTCATGGGACAAATATCTGGTGAATTCTTTCTTATATCAGACGTCCATCTTGTGAAACAAATGACTAAGTAACGGTTTCCATAGTTTATTATGCAAACCTCACATCCATTCACGACTTCGCCTTCGCTAATACACACGCCAAAAAGTACTTAGTTGCATGCACAGGATAGGATAAATGTGAAAAACGATCCATGAGTGACGTCTACATGTGGTTTAAAACCGGTTATCTTACGTATATCGATTAAACATTAATTTGGCGAATTTATGTGGTATAAGTATACACGTATAACATTTTTATCAGTGACAGATCTGTCTGTTTGACCCTCAAACCCACAACACTGACGCGTCGATGTTCGGACCCTTTTCTCTTCGAAACATGACATGTAGATATCAAACTTTTGTATTTTCTTCTGAAAGCGAAAGGGTTTTATTATGATTTCAAGATAATATGCAGTAGGGTCTCCGGCTAAGGGCAATGCTATATGTTTCAAATATAGACATACTGTTTTAATTAGCAGGAATATAATTTTGTCATCAGAGCAGTTGACTTCCACTTGACATTTTATGGTTGGGTAAGTGTGGTAATTACTCCTGAATACACATATATAATATTTCAGTATATAATAAAACCGACCGAGTGTATAACTGACCGGGTACGGAACAATCGCAATATTGACATCAAAATCTATTATTATGCTTCATTAAATCTCATCCATTCTAACTGACTGCGCTGTAAATGCTTGCGGCTTAAGAAATGTGCGTCCACAAGCGACAACTTCTTCAGATCTCCGCAAATAAGTAATTATGTTTATTCTATTGTTTCTTCCTTATCCATATAATGTAGGCATACGTCTGTATTCTGAAATGTAGTTTAAATGTACCCATACTCAAACATAGTCCTATATACAATTTGTACACTCTTATAAATAATAGTTCTTTGATGGTTCTTTATGAAAGCGGATGATTCTATATAGAACCATTACGACAAACGCGGTTCTTTGGTATCAGAAGACAAGGATAAATACTTGGAAGAGTTTCGGTAAGGGTTCCATACAGAACCATTAATGGTTCTTAAACCTTAGAGGCTTCCATTAGAGCCATATTTGGTTCTAAAAAGCGTACAACGACTTGATAATACCATTAGTACGTCATAATGGTACGAAACAGGATTTGTTTCGGTAAAATGATTATAACGACACCCAAACATCCTTATAAAAATAGTATTTTCTTAGAATAATTTCATAATTATCCCATAGGGTTCCCTAAATCATATAAAGATAGATTTAACAAAACTTGTATATCAAGTAAGACTTACGTTCAAAATAGATGTTATGAAAATATTTTGAAAAAAGTAAAACAGTGTTTTCTAAATCCTGTTTGGTGAACTGGTAATTTAACAATGCACATAAAGCTCGTATGTTTAGAAACTTAATATACCAATAAACTTGAATCATATAACATCTCGTGAAATTGATAACAAACACAATTAATAAGCCCCAGAGCGATCTTATGCTAAAAATAGTTATTCCGAGATACTGATTTTAATATAGGGAATTGCTAACCTATGTTTAATTAAGGAGTACTAGCCACACACTATGCTATAGATCTCCAGGCTAAATGGATGGACATGATAGTGAATTATATCACGTATTGGAAGGCTACGCGAGCATGGCAGAGATTAACGGAGAAACAGCACCCCCAACAATTTACCAAAGCAATTATCTAAGTATCACTTGCAGTTGTCGTTTTGTCAGCACGTACTTAAAAACACTACATTAAAAAAAAAACAATTTATTAAACAAATTATCAGAATGATTTAATACATATTTCCGAAAATAACTTGATTTATTTACGCGAATAGACCTGAATGACCAGGGTTTCATAGAAGTCCAGTTGAACTACTCTAAATGGGTATAGTTAAGCCTCAGAATAAACTCACCTTGAGTTTAGTGCATCATTTTTAAGAAAACTGAATACCTACTCCATTTATAATGTTTAAGTATGATGAAATTAAATAGTTGGGCGTTAAAAAATGAAAACATAAACAAAACATATCACTAAAAATGATTTACCTTCAGGAAAAAAAAAAAACATCAAAAACATTATAAGAATTTATAACTTCTGACTTTGTGGTCTCCAGTGCACCTATCCGCAACAATTGGCCTACGAAAGCAATGTGTCGAGTTGTCAGCTAGTTGAATGTTGTCCTACCATCCCACGTTATGCATGGACTGGTTTATATCTTCCAGCTAAATCAATATTTGATAAATGCACAGTTATAGATTTATATACAAATATACGTGAACAGTTATAAAATGGGATAAGAGCTCACCGGAAGCTGTATACGGAAGTACACAACGCAATCGGAAATACATGTTTTATCAGATTTGACCATGCAAACAAACCTATAGGTATGTTTATAGTAGGTCACCTCGGCCCAGATTTATGTGTAACGTTAGGAGAGAACGCTAGGAAGGCAATTTGGTGAAACCCCTCTTTCGTTAATGACATTATCGATGAAGAAATTAAACAGATCTAGACGACGAGGTTGAGCTCTGTAATTAATCCCATACAAGCTATATATATTCCGTTCTAGTTATATTTAATTGGAGCCCATGTTTAACAGGTTCCAGAGATGTTCCATGATTACACAGTCGCTGAAAAAATAGGTCAAGTTTGGCCGGCGGAATCTGAGTCACTTTAACTCCGAAACGTATACAAATTCAATTTTAATAATTTTCAATAAAATACCTCGTCCTAAACACAGAACCGATGATAAGAAATATAATTGCGGCAGAAATGACAAAGCCTTTCATTATAACAGTACATGTGTATATCGCCCATTTTCAATTCATAATTTTGTGATGAGCAGGTATATTTCAACCTAAATAATTGGGCCCGCATTTATAAAGCTACTTAAGAATTACTAAACGTTAAATGTTTTGCCAAATTCAACCCTTCCATTTTCCCTTAAACAAATATTAATGTAAAATAAGTTCAAATTTTATCAAATTCACTTATTATCTTTCATTTGAGATCATAAAAAGTTCAGCAAATTGGTGGTCATTTCCTTTAAACCGACAAAATGTTGAGGCTGAAAAATTTGTTTAGTTTTTCTTAACTTTAAGAAATACTAAAGTGGCTTTATGTATACGGGCCATGGTATGTAATGACCAAACTCAACACTTGTCACAACTGTGAAGAAAAGGAAGGACTTGAAATTGCCGTAACAAGATTTCTACCTCACTCCAAAATCTCAAACTGATTGTAACAAATTTATACTAATGAGAGTTGAGGGAAGGTTTCATATACTTTTTCCAATTTAAATTTCATACATTACATATAAGAAACATTGAATACAGGTTTCCAAATGGCAATAAATGTAAAAACATTCCACAGATGGGCAAAGTATCTATAGCCGTACCAGTTTAAAACGATATTTTTTCAATACGGTCTTTCTAATAATTACGTGTTAAAATGAAGCATACTGTAGGTCACTCAGAAATTCTTGCTACCGGGGACTTTAAGGTCTCAAGTAAAAGTAATCATTCGCAGTTTACAAAATATCTTGTTTAGTTATCTAGGTGCTTACAAACTGTCGACCTGTGTATTATCATAATAATAAAAGAAGGATTGTAATAATTTGTCTCTGATGAAGTGTAACTTTAGATTGTGAGTTTTGTCTGAGTTGTGTATATAGGTAACATAATGTCAATAGATAATGATATTTACCGATTTGATGTGTAAATTAAGATTGGACACTACTGTTCACTGTGACATAAAATGTAATTTACAGAAGCCTTGTGGAGTAAATGTTGTGTCACTCACACATTTGATATTAGGCAAGTAAATAAATGATTGTATGCACAGTTTCTAAAGGCCTACAGTCAGTATTTGTTGTAAACTTGATTCTTGATCTTCTGAACCCTAATCTGTTTTTACATTTTAAGGCTCAGTCGTTTAAATAAACTGGTCCACCTCAGCTGTCCAAAAATTTGCAATAGACTGCAGTCGCTTGAATAATATTTACAAAAGTAATGGTCCGTATAATTTTGCTTATTTTATAATAAAGTACGGTTATTCAACCTGATATATCTTATCCCGATGGTTGCCACAGAGACAGTAGATGTATTTGTCTTGTGCGCATAGGCCACCTTTTGGTAAATTTCCTTGTATTAAATACCTAGTATATAGTATATTTACTTATCGTCCCTGATAACCGGATTGTATTGGCAGCAGGTTGTGGTCCGGTAGGACAAATATAGCCACGCACTGACTGACTACTTCAGAATCGACTACTTCAAAGCACAAGCAACAATCAAGCACTATACAAACACTTACAGTTTTGACGTTGCAACACCTTTTTCATAATGTGAGAGTGATTATGTTTGATTATGCATGACTGCGACATCTATAAGACTGGTAAAGTATGTATGCTACAATTTCATCAGGCCGGAAGCCTTGGCTTAATTTTTAGCGTGTGCGCTTACTAATCCTTATTATATGTACCGCTTACCGGATCGAGTCCTCCTGTGACTCATCAGATATATGAGCTAGTCACACCTTGTGTCCCAGGTAATCGCGGGTGAGGGGGGGGGGGGGGGAGGGGAGAGGAGGGGGTAAGCAAGGTAAGCTTAAGTTTAAAGTGGACAAACCAACG